>ML660781.1:793351-1041225 GCA_007570785.1 Antilocapra americana
CCTATGCCCCCTGTACTGGAAGGCAGTCTTAACCATGGAACTGTCAGGGAAATCCCTGTCCTCCCAATTTTTCTGAATTGAGCTCTCCTCTCCCCGTTTTTCAGCCTGAAAGCTGTTCTAAAACTACACCGCGATGCTCACATGGGTCACCCACCATTCTATAGCTTTTCTTCTGGAACCTCTCCATTCCTGTCTCTCCTGTCCTCTTTCCCAGTTGCTGCCACCACCCACTTCACCCTTGGGAGAATCTTCTCCCCAGCCCCCTACCCTGCCGGGAATGAAACCAGCTTCCTCTTTGCTTCTCACAAACGTGGGCACACACACTCTTTGTATCCTAAGCCCGACTCTGCACGCTGAAAATGGGAGACCAAGCTAACAAATGCAGGGAAGTTACTGAGTTTCATCTCTGTGGGCACTGGTCAGTACTTGCTGCTTTTCTTTTGAAACTTTCCTCGACTTACTTATTTTTTAATATTTATTTGTGCCAGGTTTTAGTTGTGCCATGTGGGATTTCACTTGTTGACTTGGGGTCAAACCCACACCCCTTGCATTGGGAGGATGACATCTTAGCCACTGGACCACCAGGAAAGTCCGCAAACTTTTCCTTTAAAAGTCTGTCAGAGGACTTGCCTGCATTAGCCAGCAGATGGCTAATTCAGGTCTTGGGGATTCTTCTTTGATAGGTAACTAAGCCCCCTTTCTCCCGCCCCGCCTTCCCAGGGCATTGCTTCCTGTCTACAAATTGCAAACTCCAGGCTTTTCCCCCTCACTCTAGTTTATCCAACAAGACAACTGACGTGTAAACTGCCTTCGAGCTTAGCAAGATCCCAGTAAAGCCCACAGCAAGACTGGTGCTCCCCAGTTGCCTTTCGCTTCACGCATGGAATACTGGAGAACCAGTGGAGCAGGCAGGATGTGCCTGAGAGAGACATTGGAACTCCAAGTACCAGGGGCCCAGAGGAGGATAAACCCTTCTGTGAGAGCTGGCTTCCTCAGCCACTCCCTCCAGGACAAAGGTGAGTTCCTCCACAAAGGCAGATTAAAGCCTGAAGCTAAAAGCTTAGGCTTTTGGGCACCTCCCTAGCTAAAGCCCCTTCTGAGGTCCTCAGGGCATGGGAGCGATTGATCACACAGTACAGCAGATGCCTCTGGTGCCCCGTGTCCCGTCCCCTTTGGCAGCCTCTGATTTCAGTCCAAGTTGAGTTCCCTGAGAATGCAGTTACCGATGACCAGTCCGTGTGCTCACTCACCTAGAGCCAGACATCCTGGAATGTGAAGTAAAGTGGTCCTTGGGACGCATCACTTCAAACATAGCTAGTGGAGGTGATGAAATTCCTGTTGAGCTATTTCAAATCCTAAAGGATGATGCTGTGAAAGTGCCTCACTCAATATGCCAGCAAACTTGGAAAATTCAGCAGTGGCCACAGGACTGGAAAGAGTCAGTTTTCATTCTAATCCCAAAGAAAGGCAATGCCGAAGAACGTTCAAACTACCACACAGTTGCACTCATCTCACACGCTAGTAAAGTAATGCTCAAAATTCTCCAAGCCAGGCTTCAGTAGTACATGAACTGTGAACTTCCAGATGTTCAAGCTGGATTTAGAAAAGGCAGAGAAACCAAAGATCAAATTACCAACATCCACTGGATCATTGCAAAAGCAAGAGAATTCCAAAGAAACATCTGCTTTATTGACTATACCAAAGCATTTGACTGTGTGGATGACAGCCAACTGTGGAAAATTCTGAAAGAGATGGAAATAGCAGACCACCTGACCTGCCTCTTGAGAATTCTGTATGCAGGTCAGGAAGCAACATATAGAACTGGACATAGAACAACAGACTGGTTCCAAATTGAGAATGGAGTAAATCAAGGCTGTATATTGTCACCATGCTTATTTAACTTATATGCAGAGTATGTCCTGAGAAATGCTGGGCTGGATGAAGCACAAGCTGGAGTCAAGATTGCTGAGAGAAATATCAGTAACCTTAGATATGCAAATGACACAACCTTTACGGCAAAACACCAAGAACTAAAGAGCCTCTAGGTGAAAGTGACAGGGGAAAGTGAAAACGTTGGCTTAAAGCTCAACATTCAGAAAACTAAGATCATGGCATCCGCTCCCATCACTTCATGGCAAATAGATCTGGAAACAGTGGCAGATCCAACCAGTCCATCCTAAAGGAGATCGGTCCTGTGTGTTCATTGGAAGGACTGATGTTGAAGCTGAAACTCCAATACTTTGGCCACCTGATGCAAAGAACTGGCTCATTTGAAAAGACCCTGATGCCGGGAAAGATCTAAGACAGGAGGAGAAGGGGATGACAAAGTATAAGATGGTTGAATGGCATCATCGACTCAATGGACATGAGTTTGGGTAAACTCTGGGATTTGGTGATGGACAGGGAGGCCTGGTGTGCTGCAGTCAATGAGGTCACAAAGAGGCAGACATGACTGAAGGACTGAACTGAACTGAACTGAAGGGGTCTCTAAAGCATTGGGCATTACTTATTATCTCCATTGTGCCTGGAGGCCTCAGTCTTAAGGAAAATTAGAAAGAGCCAACCAATTCTTAAAATCAACGATAAAAAAGATAACCCAGGAGACATCCCTGGGATGAAAGGAGGCTTTACCACTAGCTCTCCTCCACACCTGTGTTGCCCCCAAGGAACAGGTTGGTCTTAGTCCTTCTGAGATGGTATATAGGGGACCTTTTGTTTATGTCAGTGACTTCTTCCTAGATCCAGAGGCTCAAACACTATCTTGTACCATGGCCATTGGTCAATTCCAACAGGATATATGCTTGTGGGGTATCAACCAGGACCCAAAAGATTCTAAGGAGTCACCTCTATATGCTCCAGGGACTCAAGTCATAACTAAAGTCTGAAAAGACTGGTCTCCAAAGGCTCAACTCCAGCCCACATGGAAAGGCCCTTACCCTGTTAATCTTTCTATCCCCACAGCAGTCAAGGTCCCAGGACATGACTCCTTGACTCATGAGTCAAGCCGTGGAAGAAAACAGAAGAGGACACTCAATACACCTGTGAGCCCCTGGGAGATCTCAGATACCTGTTCAGAACTACAAATGAGTACCATTCTAATGAACACCACCAAAGTCTAGTTTCTGGGGATAAGATTTCTCAGGACAGCTCGAAAGAGCCAAGACAGCTTGGCAGAGGTTGTACTCCAAAACAGACAGGAGATAGATCTTCTGATCCCTGAACAAGGAGGGACTTGAGCCATTCTGGCAATAGGAATTTGGAGTTGGCTAATGCCCCTACTAGTCCTTCTTATGCCATATTGATGCTGCTTATGACTGCTCCATGTATTATCAATTGTCTAGCCCATTTTGGCTCTGCCCAGGTCAACAAGCTACAACATGCAGTGCCAGTTCAACAAGGATATGTAAAACTACAGCTGGCCATGGGGAATATTGTTCACCCTTAGACGGACACCGCTATAAGGACTCTGAGGCCTGAGACTAGCAAGGGGGGGCCCTGTGCCCCTCGCCATCCCAGTTCAGCAGGAAGTAGCCAGAGAGACCTCGATGCCCCTATCCCCAAAGAGCTGGGCCTCCCATCTCTTGAGGGGGGAATGTTAGGTAGTCAGGATAGGAAAAAGGAGTCCAGAAGGGCAGTGGCTATAAGACAAGGAGAGGAAAAGCCTGAAAAACAGAACAAAGGAAGGTCTGAGGACCGGAGTGAAGCCCTCTGGTAGAACAAACAGCACTCCTGGCTGGCCCATTTTACAGAGGGCTGGCCCATTTTACAGAGGGCAGGCCCAGGGGGAGGGAAAAAACATAAAAAGAAGAGCCAAAGGGGCCGGGGTTTCTCTCTCCCACTCACATGCGCACGTGCTTTCTCTCTCTCTCTGTCCCCCCTCTTCACATCTTTTGCATTGGCATACCATCACACCTCGAGAATGTATTTGCTTTTATTTTCTAAATAAAACAGTTGTAACACTGGTCTGTCTGAGAGCTTAGACACGTTCTGTCCGAGGGCTTTAACATACGTTGCTTCAAATTTTTGTTGTGACAAGACAGAACCGAGGAAATTAACACACTCCCCTGCCGTTTCACAAGTAGTGTCAATTCTACCCTTTATTCAGATAAGAGCCTTTAAATCAATTTTATATGACCTGGAGTGGTGTCTATCCTCTGTTGCTATAGAAGGAGGAAATTCCTGAAATTATTTTTCTCATGCAACATTCTCAAGACTCAGTACCTGCTTTCCATTAGCACCTACAGAAAAGGAAGGCCTGGGGACATCAATACCCAGCCTATGGAAAGGAAAAAGGCAGAAGCTAGTTCCAAACCAGAGGAGTAAGGGACATGTAACTTCCTCCTTGAGGCACCTGATAGAAGTTAGCACCCTTGGGACTTCCCTGATGATCCAGTGACCAATGGATCCCATGGTCCCAATGCCAGGAGCCGGGGCAGGGGGGGTTCAATCCCTAGTCAGGGAACCAGATCCTGAATGCTGAAACTAAGACCCAGTGCAGTAAATAAATAAAAAGAAACGTAATTAATTTTTTTTAAAAAAGTTATCACCTTCAGGTCACCTTCTCACTTCTCCCTGATCTACCCCTGACACTTCTCACAATCTGCAACAACCATGTCTATCTCTCTCAGGAATCCCTGGGGTAAACTGAAGAACAAAGCACTACCGGTGGCATTCCTGAGAGAGGCATCCCCCACTCCCAGCCCTAGCAAGCCAGGCACAGCTAGGCACATGCTTTGGCCAGATCCAGCCATGCTGACACGTGTAGCTCTGTTTGTCCATTTTAATGACTGGAGAGTATCTCATTGTGTGAATTACACCACTGTTGATTTCACCCTTTCCTTGGGAGCATTTAGGCAGTTTCCATTTTTCATTTTATCATCAGCACATTCCTCACACGCCTCCGGACCTTTGGCTCACACATGATACTTTCTCCAGGTGTTTCCTCAAGGTGGAGCTGCTGGGACTGGAGAATCTGTTCATTTTCCCCTTTCCTACTTTCCCGTCCCTTTCCCTGTCATCTTCCCCAGGCACTCTGCATAAGACTGTGCACACTGGTGTTTTTACTCCCAGCTACTGCACATGAACTGACTCATTTGAAAAGACCCTGATGCTGGGAAGGATTGAAGGCAGGAGGAGAAGGGGACAACCGAGGATGAGATGGTTGGATGGCATCACTGACTCAATGGACATGAGTTTGAGTAAGCTCTGGGAGTTGAAAATGGACAGGGATGCCTGGTGTACTGCAGTCCATGGGGTCGCAAAGAGTCAGACACGACTGAGAATCTGAACTGAACTGAACTGACTCCACATGAAAGCTTAAGAAAATCGCCCAGCCATCAGCCCTTCCCTGGACCCAGCTCAGGCCCACGCCTCTCCCCTTTGATGACCTCTGCTTGTGTCTGGTTCACAAAGAGGTTTTGCTAATTTTCATCTTGACTAGATCTTTCTGAATCTTTTCTCTTTTCGTGTTTTAATTCATCTTCATTGTATCTCTTAACCATGGAGTCATGATGCTATTTGACTGTAAGTCTGCCCTAAGCAACTTTTCTATGCATCTCTTCCATCCCTCAGCACCCTTCTGTACTGAGGCTAAGCTCTTTCTACTCACCACACCATAGTCCAGTTAACAGAGAGAGGTGTCAAGACAAGGAATACAACTACAGAAAGCCGGCTGACTGACAAGATGGCAGATTAATGTCTCAAGATAATCATCTTTATCAGGGCTGGATGCCAGGCTCTTTTATAGAATGTAGGGGGAGGAGAGGATTAAAGTAAAAAGGCCATTAATCTTGCAGATATCTCCTGGAATGGACAATCTTGGGGAGGGGATGAGTTAACTTCTTCCTGTAGCCATCCACAGGTGGACAGGGTCCTGAACAAAGGTGTTTGGTTCTGGCAGGGGGGCTGGGTTCCCTGAGGAACTATTATGTGTGGACAATATACTTTTACTGAACAAAAGCAATGAGAATCAAAGGTTAAAGTAAAAGAAACAGGTCTAATATGGAGTCAGTTCTTCCCTGTAACTTTTATGCTGGTGTTCTTGCTCTTGGGCCCCAGAAATACCTTCCCAGGCTTGTCTTGGAGGCTGCATAGTTCTTTCTCCTGCTCTCTGGGTCATGTTTCTAAGCTTGGCTCAGATACCAGCTCTTTTGTTTCCTGGTGGGACAAAACTTCCTCCTGGGATAGCAGCTGTCAACCACATTTGCAGTCAGGGCCCTGACCTGGAGGCCTGGTTCCCCGGTATGAACCAGACTGTGAGTCTGGCAGCCAATCCTCGCTTCATAACCACAGTGACACGGACCTCACCCCGTAAGTGAGAGCATACAGGATATCACTTGGGTAAAGGTAACCTGGGGCCTTTAGGGTGCTCCCTGGATTCCTGCCACTTGATGACGTAGTAACAGCACACCCTCCCCCCTGCCCCCACTCCCAGCAGGCATTCTGCTAAGAGATTCTTTGGGGCTCTGGAAGACTATCAAGTGGACTCATTTGTTCTCTGCTACAGATGAGGAAACTGAAGCTGAACTGAGAGGCAAGGTGAAATGACTTGCTCAGGGAAACACACCCCAAACTACACTGTCCTTTTTTCTTCTTTTTGGCCCAGCTTGCAGGATCCTGTGGGCTTCCCAGGTGCCTCTTAGTGGTAAAGAACCCACCTGCCAATGCAGGAGACGTTAAGACCGGTGGCTCAGAGGTTAAAGCATCTGCCCGCAATGCAGGAGGCCTGGGTTTGATCCCTGGGTAGGGAAGATCCCCTGGAGAAGGAAGTGGCAACCCACTCCAGTATTCTTGCCTGGAGAATCCCATGGACGGCAGAGCCTGTGGGCTACAGTCCACGGGGTCGCAAAGAGTCGGACACGACTGAGCGACTTCACTTCACTCGATCCCTGGGTCAGGAAGATCCCCTGGAGTAGTGCATGCAACCCACTCTAGTATTCCTTCCTGAAGAATCCATGGACAGAAGAGCCTGGTGGGCCACAGTCCATTCGTTTGCAGAGTTGGACACCACTGAAACAACTCAGCATGTACACATTCACACAGGATCTTAGTTCCCTGACCAGGGATTGAAGCCGGGACCTGGTAGTGAAAGTGCCAAGTCCTAACCACTGGACCACCAGGAAGTTCCCTGCATTTAACACTGTTGACGGTACATCATCCAGAAGACTTTTTAATGTTTAGAACAGAAAATAATAGAGCAAGCTCCCCCTAGTGGTAAGGTGCATCACCACAAAAGGTCCATGTAAAGTCGAGAGGGTCACAGCCTTGAACCTAACAAGCAAGTCATAGGACACTCAGCTGATCAGAGTACACGTGTGAAACTTCCCTTTTATTTATTTTTTTTCCAATAGATAAGTTTCAGGACTTCCCTGGCCGTTCAGTGGTTAAGACTCTGTGCGTCCGATGTAAGGTGCGTGGGTTTGATCCCTGGTCTGGGAACTAACATCCCACATGCCACACAATGTGGCCCCCCCAAAAAAGTAATAATAAACATTTTTTTTAATAAATAAAAAATAAAAAGGTCAAGTTTCATTGTATTTTAAAGATATCACAAGTAGGTCCTGGGAATCATTTACATCTTCTTGTTTCCATAGCTAGACAACTCTTAGATCTTATCCACCAGCCTGATGACTGGTTTCTTTTTCATAGATAACATCCAGATTTTTCTGACATCCTTATTTTTATTATTTTTTAAAATATTTATTTTCATTTATTTGTCTGTGCCGGGTTTTAGGTCAGGATTCTACATGGGATCTTTCAACTTCGCTGTGGCACGTGGGATCTAGTTCCCTGAACAGGGATAGAACCTGGGCCCCCTGCATTTCGAGCATGGAATCTTAAGCACTGGGCCACCAGGGGAGTCCCTGATATCCTAATTTTTTAACTGTGTGGCTTGTTGAATCAAAGCAGATGAATCTGATATAAAGTCAATGCAAATCACTTTCAGGGCATAAGATACCCAATGAGCAATCCTTGGCCTCTTAGGAGCCCTGCAGATTTTTCATCTAAGAAATTTCGGATTTCAACAAGACCTGCTTTCCAAAATAAAGACTCGGATGGGGAAGTGAGCACACACAAACACTGTCTCGTGATGGAATCCCCGTGGAACACCCTTGATCACATGCTCTGTTGGGCTAGAGACTGTGTGAACTGGAACTGGTTCCTCTCTGTTCCACTGTTAACCCGAGTCCCTTCCTACTCCTTCCCAGGAAGCTGAGTTCTGTCCTGCTGTTGTCAGTCTGCAGGATCTCTCTGGGGCCCTTCACAATGACAGTGTGTCCCTCTAGAGTGATCTCGACGTTTTCTGGAACATTGACAGTTCGGCTGCTGAAAATAGTCTTCTCATGGTAGGTTCAGCAAAGAGCATCATAGGGTTTATGTTTTAAACAGTTTGTTAAAAATGTGGTATAGTTGATTTATAATGTCTTTAAATAATTTTATTGAGATATAATTCACATACATAATTCACATACATAATTCATTCATTTAAAGTATGCAGTTGAATGGACTTTAGTATAGTCATGTATATGTACAACCATCATTATGACAAGTTTCAGAATATTTTCATCACCTCAAAAAGAAGCCCTATGTACCTTTTATCTATCCTTCTGCCCCTTCCAGCTGGACTAAGCCATCACTAATTTATTTTTTCTCTCCAGATTTAGCTAATTTGGATGTTTTATATAAATTATGTAATATATGATATTTTGCCTCTCAATGTTTTTAAGTTAAATGTGTTTAACTGTAATTCTGCTTCATACCAAAACTCATCAGAATTAGTATTTTTCAAGATTAGCAGAACATTAGATTAGCAGACCCATAAGTTTATTTTGTCCTCCCTTCCTGAAGAAAAACCCAGAGACTTTTAAAAACTATGTATTTATTTACTTATTTGGCTGTACCAAGTCTTAGTTGCGGCATGCAGAATCTTAGATCATATTGAAACATGCAGGATCTTTTAGTTGAAGCACTTAGGATCTAGTTCCCTGACCAGGGATTAAGCCTGCGTCCCTTGCCTTGGGAGCCGGAGTCTTAGGCACTGCACCACAAGGGAATTCCGTTTTTTCCTTTTGAACTGAAATGTCTGTAACTGTTCTCCTGTTCCTGTTTTAGGAAATGGCAGAAAATTTTAGGAAATTTTAGTAGCAGAAAATGTATTTCTAGAATTTTTTAAAAAGACGATTTTTTAAACTATATATTTACTTAATCGCCTTGGGTCTTAGCTGTGGCACGTGTGATCTTCACTGAGGCATGTGGGGATCTTCTGCTGCAGTGGGTGCAGTAGTGTGGCTCAAAGCTGCCCTGAGGCATGTGGGGCCTTACTTCCCTGGCTAGAGATCAAACCCACATCTCCCTCATTGGAAGGCAGATTCTTGACCACTGAACCACCACAGAAGTCCTCTTATTTCTTGAACTTTTATGTATGAACTCATTTAATCCTCACCACAATCCCAGGTTCATGGATAGCAAGGAATTTTGTCCCAGAATGGGTCATACTCAAAATCTCATTTATACCCATTTTAAATGATGAGCTATGCGACTTCTGAGCTGACGAGATTTAGATGAAATTTTGAACTTGAGCTGATGCTGTCATGAGTTGAGACTTTGGGGGATCTTGGGATGGAGTGAATGCACATTGCATGTGGGACAGACATAAATCTTTGAGAGCCAGACAGAATGTAGTAAGCTGATTAATAATCTCTGGAACTTGCAACTGGTACTTAATAATCCCTGGTACTTAACATGATAAAAGTGAAGATGTGATTAATTTAAGGATACTGATACAAGATTATCTTGGTTTATTCAGGTGGTTCCAATGTAATAACAAGGGTCCTTGTAAAAAAGCAGAAAGATCAGTCAAAAGATATGACAATGCAAATGAATATGTCTATGAAACAGAAATAGAATCAGGGACATAGAGAATAGACTGGTGGCTACCAAGGGGGAAGGGGGTGGGAGAGGTTTGGGTTGAGAATTTGAGATTAGCAGATGAAAACTGGTATATGTAGAATCAATAAAACAATAAAGTCCTATTTACATCATGTGGAACTATATTCAATATCCAGTGATAAACCATAATGGAAAATAACATGAGAAGTATATATGTGTTGTATAGATGTATAGTCACTGTGCTGTACAGTACTAATTAACACAACACTGTAATTCAACTATTTTTGTTTAGTTGCTAAGTCATGTCTGACTCTTTGCGACCCCATGGACTGTAACCTGCCAAGCTCCTCTGTCCATGGGGTTTCCCAGGCAAGAATACTGGAGTGGGTTGCCATTTCTTCCTCCAGGGGATCTTCCCCACCTGGGGATCAAACTGGAATCGCCCGTATTGACGTACATCAATAAAAATAAATAAATAACAATATGACAGTGGAAGCAGAGAATCCAAGAGAGATTTGGCAATGTTACATTGCTGGCCTTGAAAATTGGAGGAAGGGGCCATAAGTAAAGGGATGCATGTGGCTTCTGAAAACTAGGAAAGACAAGGAGATTCTCCTCTAGTCTCTGGGAGAAGCCTGGCCCTGCTGACATACATGGAGAAGGCACTGGCACCCCACTCCAGTACTCTTGCCTGGAAAATCCCATGGATGGGGGAGTCTGGTGGGCTGCAGTCCATGGTACCGCCAAGAGTCGGACAAGACTGAGTGACTTCACTTTCACTTTTCACTTTCATGAATTGGAGAAGGAAACGGCAACCCACTCCAGTACTCTTGCCTGGAAAATCCCATGGATGGGGGAGGCTGGTGGACTGCCGTCTATGGGGTCGCACAGAGTCGGACACCACTGAAGTGATTTAGCAGCAGCTGACATACAATTTTGCTTCCATAAAACCCACTTCAGATTTCAAGAATTGTAAGATAGTGTTATTTTGTTTTAAGCCATGACTTTTGGGGTACTTTGTTACAGCAATAGGAAATCAATATAAGGTCACACTGGGCTTTGGTGTAAACAGCTTCTGAGATTAAAAATAGACAAGAGGAAAGGATGTAGCCAGTTGGAAGCAGAACAGGAAGAGGCAGACCTGGGCAGTAAGTACAGAGTCTGGAGAAAATCTACACAACTCTTGCTCTCCCTGGGCTAGGACAGGCCATTCCTTCTGGTCAGGTCATATCACACGTGGCCAGGCTCATGAGTGGGAAGCCCCATGAGGCTGAATGCAATTCAGTTAAGGAAGAACTTAACAGGATCGTCTGGAAACAGAGTTCCCATTAAGGCTGAGGTGGTCCTCCTCAATGGAGGCAGTAGATAGAGCTGGAGGGAGGTGTTGTAGCAACTTCCTGCCTCAGTGTACTCTCATTCTCCCTGTGTCAAGTGCATTACAGTTATTGTAATCCTGTCTGTGATTGGATGGACATAAGCCCCTTTTTCATTTTGGAAACTAGGTTTTAGGCATTTTCTAGATTAGCACTTTTCTTTTTTTTTTCAGCTCTACAATTTTGTTTGTTTGACCCCTTTGGGTTTATTTCTTTTTAAAAATTAAAATATAGTTAATTCACAGTACTGGCTAGTTTCAGGTATACAGCAAAGTGATTCAGATGTGTATATATATATATACACAGTTCAGTTCCATTCAGTCGCTCAGTCGTGTCTGACTCTTTGCGACCCTATGAACCACAGCACCCCAGGCCTCCCTGTCCATCACCAACTCCCAGAGTCCACCCAAACACATGGCCATAGAGTTGATGATGCCATCCAGCCATCTCATCCTCTGTCATCCCTTTCTCCTCCTGCCCTCAATCTTTCTCAGCATCAGAGTCTTTTCCAATGAGTCAGCTCTTCACATCAGGTGGCCAAAGTATTGGAGTTTCTGCTTCAACATCAGTTTTTCCAGTGAACACCCAGGACTGATCTCCTTTAGGATGGACTGGTTGGATCTCCTTGCAGTCCAAGGGACTCTCAAGAGTCTTGTCCAACACCACAGTTCAAAAGCATCAATTCTTCGGTGCTCAGCTTTCCTTATAGTCCAACTCTCACATCCAATGGAAAAACCATAGCCTAGACTAGACAGACCTTTGTTGGCAAAGTAATGTCTCTGCTTTTTAATATGCTGTCTAGGTTGGTCATAACTTTCCTTCCAAGGAGTAAGCATCTTTTCATTGCTGCAGTCACCATCTGCAGTGATTTTGAAGCCCCCCAAAATAAAGTCAGCCACTGTTTCCCCATCTATTTGCCATGATGTGATGGGACCGGATGCCATGATCTTAGTTTTCTGAATGTTGAGCTTTAAGCCAACCCTTTCACTCTCCTCTTTCACTTTCATCGAGAGGCTCTTTAGTTCTTCTTCACTTTCTGCCATAAGGGTGGTGTCATCTGCATATCTGAGGTTATTGATATTTCTCCCAGCAATCTTGATTCCAGCTTGTGCTTCCTCCAGCCCAGCGTTTCTCATGATGTACTCTGCATATAAGTTAAATAAACAGGGTGACAATACACAGCTTTGACATACTCCTTTCCCTATGTGGAACCAGTCTGTTGTTCCATGTCCAGTTCTAACTGTTGCTTCCTGACCTGCATACAGGTTTCTCAAGAGGCAGGTCAGGTGGTCTGGTATTTCCATCTCTTTCAGAATTTTCCAGTTTATTGTGATCCACACAGTCAAAAGCTTTGGCATCGTCAGTAAAGCAGAAATAGATGTTTTTCTGGAACTCTCTTGCTTTTTCGATGATCCATCAGATATTGGCAATTTGATCTCTGGTTCCTTTGCCTTTTCTAAAACCAGCTTGAACATCTGGAAGTTCACGTTTCATATATTGCTGAAGCCTGGCTTGGAGAATTTTAAGCATTACTTTACTAGTGTGTGAGATGACTACAATTGTGCAGTAGTTTGAGCATTCTTTGGCATTGCCTTTCTTTGGGATTGGAATGAAAACTGACCTTTTCCAGTCCTGTGGCCACTGCTGAGTTTTCCATATTTGCATACACACACACACACACACATACATATTTTTTTTCAAAATTTTTTCCATTATAGGATATTGCATGCATGCTCAGTCGCTCAGTCATGTCTGACTCTTTGTGACCCCATGGACTGTAGCCCACCAGGCTCCTCTATCCATGGGATTCTCCAGGCAAGAATACTGGAGTGAGTTGCCATGTCCTCTTCCAGGGGATTGTCCCGACCCAGGGATCAAAGCCACATCTCCTACACTGGCAGGTGGATTCTTTACCACTGAGCCACCTGGGAAGTCCATTATAGGATGACAAGTTACCAAATATATAGTTTCCTGTACTATAAAATAAATCCTTCTTGTTTATCCACAAACCAGCATTTCTGACTCTTAAGTGTGCACAGGAATCACCTGGGTAGTTTGTTAAGCTGCAGATTCTGAATCAGTAGATTAGGGCGGGCCCTGGTGAGGCAGATGTTGCTGGTTTGCAGCAACTTTGTATAACAAGATTCTAAAGATCAGTGCCTCTCAAACCTGAGCACACATCAGGATTACCTGAAGCACTTGTTAAAACAAATTGCTGGACCCCACCCAGAATGTGATTCAGTTGGTCTTGATGGAGACCTCTCAGGTGACTTGGTGGTAAAGACTTTCCTGCCAAGCAGGAGATGTGAGTTCAGTCCCTGGGTCAGGAAGATCCCCTGCAGAAGGAAATGGCTACCCATTCCAGTATTCTTACCTGGGAAATTTCATGGACAGAAGAGCCTGGCAGGCTATATAGTCCATGGGGTCACAAAGGAGACACAACTTAGTGACTGAAGAACAACAGGTCTTGGTGGGTACTGAACATTTGATTTTTAACAAGTTTGAAGATGATGATGATAATAATCAGGAACTCCGGCTTTGAGAAACACTGCTCTAGAAGATGCTGTGATTCATAGCTTTGACCCTTTTGGGAATTTGGCATAGTGTCCCCCAGTGCCAGAGTTTTTGTTCTTAGATTTATAAAATCTTTTCGTTACTCCCAGAATCACTTGGAGGACTTATTCATACTTTGTGTTTAGCTTGCTTATCTTTGTTGTTAAGAAATGTCTGATATTTATGTTTTATTATCAGGATTTTGGTGAAATTTGTGTATTAATAGAAGAGGTCTGCATCTCTGCTGCCTCGGGGACCTGCTGTTACTGCACACTGACCACGTACCGGGCCTCACCTCAGGCCCCTTGCAGACTCAGTGTGACCATCCCTTCCCTTGACCACAGCATGGGCAGACCCCTCTGGCGCCACCTGTCTGCGGGCCTCGTCTCAAGGTCAGTGCGAGCGAATTTGTACTTTACTCTCCAGGGTGGAGAGAGCATCGTCTTTACCATGCATTGAGCTCACGTAGTGCGGGCCATCACTCGCTATCCGGATGACCAGCTTTGCTACCAGATACAGCATTCCCTTCAAGAAGGTACAGGGCACCCTGCAGTGCTGCCCGATGGTCCAGGGAAGGGCTGGGTTAATGGGAGGAGAATGGGAGCACGGGAGCCTAGGGAGGGCCCCAGAAGGAAGGGGAATGCACGGGGGCTGACTGGGTGAGCCAAGCCCATCAGGTCCCACCGGGGATCCAAGGAAGCCAGGCACTGGGCCGAGACACCCAAGGCTGGAAATCACAGTGAGGACTGGGCGGGGCCTGGTGAGGGGGCGAGGACTGTGCAGGGGGCTGTACGGGGCCGGTGACCGGGCGGGGCCTGTGAGGGGGCGGTGACTGGGTGTGGCCTCCGGGGTGGGGTTGGGGCGGGGCCTGTGAGGGGGCGGTGACTGGGTGTGGCCTCCGGGGTGGGGTTGGGGCGGGGCCTGTGAGGGGGCGGTGAGCGGTTTGGCCCCGGGGGGCGGGGAAGGGGCGCGGGGCGGAGGAGGCGCCAGTGAGACCCCCTTGGGTTTTCCGCATCCCTGAGTCTAGCTTTGTCGCCCTGTTCTTCCACTTCCATGATGGCCTCTACTGCCCACTCAACAGACCCCTACCCGCCAGAGCCTACCACTGAGGCAGACAGGCTGGGCAGGAAACATACACAGCCTCCTCCAGGGCCCACTTTATTTGGGAGAGGCGAGGGAAGGCCTCTAGGCCTGCTGTGCCTGGAGGAGAGCTCGCAGCTGGCCGATCTGCCAGTCGACGCTGGAGCGCGCGGTGCCCCCGAGGGCCTCGTACTGCTCCACGCTGTGTCCGTAGTCCCACACGTGGCTCACGTCTCCCGAAAACAGGGGGCTGGGGGGAAAGGAGGAGGTGGGCCAGGGCCTCTGGCCAGACCAGTCTCAGGGGGCCCCGGCTTGCCTCCCAGCAGATGGGGGGAGGACAGTAAGGGGGGCGCACCTGATGGTCTGTAGCTCCTGCAGTGACAGCTGATTGAGGGCGACCCCCTTGGTCTCAGCCATGAATACAGCTTTCCCAGAGGCCTCGTGGGCCTGGCGGAATGGCATCTGGGAGAGCCGGGGAAAAGGGCGGTGTTGATGCAGCTTCTCCAACCCCTGTTGGGGTACTGATGCCCCCATGGCCCCCCAACCCAAGCCTGGGGAACATCCCTGGCCCCTCCACCCTGGCTGCCCCACACTCACCCCTTTGCGGACCAGGTAGTAGGCAAGGTCAGTGGCCAGCATGTCGGGACTCAGAGCCCGTCCCATGTTCTCACGGTCAATCTGGGGAAAGCAGGCCAGGCCGGCAGTGAATCTTGGGGCCCTGGGTCCTGCAGCTGCCTGCCCCAGGCCCACCCCGCTCAGTCAGGATGTACCCTTCCTTGGGCAGACCCCCTCTCACCCATCCTGTCCTGCTCTCTGATTGAGCCACCATTTCCTAACTATTGATAAGTGTTAGCTGTGTTACCAGGATTGCCTCCTGATCTTTAGAATGACTCAGAATCCCCTGGAGGATTGATCAGACTATAGATCGTGTGGCCTATCCCAGAGCCTGTAATTCAGCGGGTCTGCAGGGGGAGCTGGGATTGCAGGTCTGTCAAGTTCTCGGGTGATGCTGATACTGCTGATCCTGGGACCACACTTTGAGAACCACTACTTTAGAGACATACCCTGAACTATATTTAGAAATGAAATTATATGAGGGGGATTTGCTTAAAAACAATGGTGGACGGGGTAGTGGGTAAAGATAGTTGAATCGAGAATGGCCATGAGCTGATCGTTGTTTAAGCTGAATGCTGTTACTATGTAGGAGTTCATTATGCGTGCATGTGTGCATGCTCAGTCGTGTCCAACTCTTTGTGACCCCATGGACTGTAGCCTGCCAGGCTCCTCTGTCTATGGGATTTCCCAGGCAAGAATACTGGAGCGGGTTTCCATTTCCTCCTCCAGGGGATCTTCTCAACCCAGAGATCAAAGCCAGGTCTCCTGCATTGGCAGGCGGATTCTTTTACCACCGTGCCATTGGGGAAGCCCAGGGGTCATCATACATCCTCTCCACTGTTGTGTATTGAATTCTCCCATAATAAGTGGTTAGAAAAGAAACCTGGATGTGCCAGTTGAGGGGGCTCCTTGGATCTAACCCACTTCCATTCTCCTTCAGTAGCTTAAGTGTATCTCTTCACTGTTCCCAGGGTGGGACCAAGCTCATACCCCTTCCCTCTGGCCCAGGTCTTCTGGACCCACCCACCCCTGCCTCCTCTCAAGATCACCCTCCTGGCACACCACCCCCGAGTTTAGGGGCCTTGGGGAAAAGAGGTGTGTCTTGCCTGCAGCGTAGAGATGACGCCAGTGGCCACTTGGAGGACAGCGCTCATGGTGTCGGACACTTCAAACACGGCTTCCTTGTCCTCCTGAGAACAAGTGGCAGGAAGTAAGGGCCCAGGAGCTGGGTCCCCATGGAGGCATCCCCACTGCCTCCCACTGGGAACACACAGCATCTCATACACCCCACATTGAGGGAGAGGAGAGAGCTCTCAGGGTGGTCAAGGGCTGGGGGTACATGATGGGAGGTGGCAATTATGTGGGGCCACTGCCCGCATGAGCCAGGACCCCAAGAACTGATGTGTGAGGTAGAACAGGCAGGTCCCGAACCTGTAAGTCCTTGTTGTAGGTGCTCGGAAGTCCCTTGAGTGTCATCAGGAGTCCAGCACACTGTGGGAAGAAGGACCTTGGAGCCTGTCCAGGACGTTCCCTCTGGACCCTCGGGTAGGCGCTGAGGCTGTGCCCCCTTCCCTGCCCAGCTCACCCGCCCAAACACTCGCCCCGCCTTGCTCCGGATCAGCTCCAGGCTGTCTGGGTTTTTCTTCTGGGGCATCAGGCTGCTTCCCGTGCTGGAGACAGAGATGTTGGGACTGAAGGGGCTCCTGTGCCACTTGGCTGGTCTGCTGGGCAGCTCTGCCCAAGGGGGGATGGGGAGGAATCAAGCCCTGCAAGGGGGTGCAGAGCTGGGCGAGGGCGGGCGCAGCCTCACCTGTAGGCATCTGAGAGCTGCACGAAGCTGAATTCCTTGGTGCCATAGAGGATGAGATCCTCAGCCATCCTGCTGAGGTGCGTCATGCACAGCGAAGCCCAGAACAGGAACTCGGCTTGTGGGAGAAAAGGGAGAGCAAGCTGTCTGCTCACTAGGCCTGTCTCACTGCTCACCCAGCCTGGAGAGGCTCTAGATTGGCCATATGGGGGTGGCAGGAAGCTGGAGAGGAGCCAGGGCAGAGGGGCAAAGAGGCAGCACACACTGCAGGGGACTGGCCCTGGAGGACAGCCGGGCTGGCTCCCAGGTTGTTACTGTTTAGTTGCTAAGTTATGTCCGACTCTTTTGTGACCCCATGGACTGCAGCCCAAAAGGCTCCTCTGTCCTTGGGATTTCCCAGGCAAGAATCCTGGAGTGGATTGCCATTTCCTTCCACAGGGGGGTCTTCCCGACCCAGGGATCGAACCTGCTTCTCTTGCTTGGCTCCCAGGACTCACCCACAAAGTCTCGCTCACTGGTGGCATCCATGCTATTGAGAGTGATGGCCCCAAAGTCCAGTTCTGAGTGAGGTGGGAAAGGGAAGGCAATAGGGCTGGGCTGGAGGGCTGGGAGGTGCCTTCTCCCTTCCCTGACACAGGCTGTCCAGCCACCTCCCCCTGGACCCTTCTCAGGGAGGCAGAGTAGGGACGGACAGGAATTAGGGAGGTTTCTTGTACAGGTCCCAGGACGGAGGCGGGAGTTCTGAGTCTCCCCCACACCACGCGCCCCTAGCATGGCCTCCCCAGGCCTCTCTAGCCTCGTGTCCACAGAAACAAACAAGAGTTTTACCCAGACCCCTGCTCTCTCTAGGTGTGTGTCTGTGGGACCTGGCAGGTGATGAGGGTGGTCTCCCAGGAAAGGAGGGGCAGGGTGCCTCACCTGCTCGGAGCAGCTCCCGGTCCACACCCAGGGGGTTGCCTGCGATGGCCCCACTGCAGAGCAGGATGGGGTTCTGAGTGACCAGGGCTCCCGCAGGCAGGCCCTGGCCATACACACATGCACACACATGCCGAGCGCTGGTTGCCAGGGCCAGAGCCTGGTCAGCTTGGGAGCCAGACACCTATCCCCACAGGTGGGGAAGCACAGCTGGCTGGCTCTCCAGAGAGCCCTGACTTTGCTCTGACGTACTCATTGTCCTCATCTTAGAGCTGAGGGCCCACGAATGGTCCCCTTCCCACCCTGGACATGGAGGCTGATCGCCTGGCTTCCTGTTCCCCTCTGTCCTTCCTGGCTCCTCCTCTTCTGCTGAACCCCTAGGGCCATGCTAACTAGGTGGCAGGAACCCCACCCCACCCTCTGAGCACTGGACCCTGCTCACCTCCCCAGGGGCAGGACATTGATCCGCTTCCGCACCTCCAGCAGCCTTTCAGAGTCTCTGGTCAGAGCCACGGCATGGCTGTGAAAGGCCAGATGCCAGAGGGTCAGGGCAGCCTGGCCTGGCCCCCACCTCGGCCACGCTCCCTCACCACATCCTCCATCGCCTGTCTCCATCATGACCCCTCTGACCTCAGGATCCAGTGGCTCCAGCGGATGGGCTGAGCCCTTTGCAGGTGTGTGTACCCTGGGAAGAGGACATCACGTTCCCTGTGGGGAAGAACAAGGACAGAGTGTCTGAGGGGCTCACAAGATTCAGGTGAGGTCTACCTGTCACACTTGGGACCCTGCAGGCCTGGGCCCCTCTTGGGAACAGCAGGGCAGGCTCCCCAAGGATCTGCCTGTCCAAGGGACCAAGTGACCTCCTGAAGACAACCATGGTGTCAGCGAAGATCGGGAAGCAAGTAGTGTGCTGGGCCTTGGCTGTGGGGCCTCCAGGGGGTGAGTGTAGGACCAGATGTAGATCACACCTTCAGCTCCCACCTCTGCACCTTGGCAGCAAATCTGGGCAGGGGCCAGGGCAGGGAGGAAGGTGCATGGCAGGCACCACTGGCAGTGATGGGCTGAGTCTGAGCATGAGAGGAGCCTTGGAGGAGCCCAGAAAAGCTGGGAGCACTGTAACATAGGCTGCACATAGCTGAGATGCTGTGGGTGATGGTGCTGGTTTATTAAAATTAACGACTTTATTGAGATATAATTCATATACCAATCACTCATTTAAAGTATACCATCACCCCAAGAGAGAAATCCTTACTCATCAGCAGTCACTCCCTATTCTCCCAACACCTGTCTCCCACAGGATGACATTTCTGGGCCCTCGTGTTCCCCTAGTTGTGAAGTCAGTGTAACCGGGGTCACCGGGAGTTGGGACAAGGAAGGCTCAACCCCGTCTCTGACGCAAGTAGACTCTTCTTAGCCGTCATGTGTCAGAGCTTTGGGATGAGGTCAGCAGGAGGCAGCCCTCAGCTTTCTCCTTTGCCTGCTGTGCTTGGCAGGGACAGGGGACCTGAGGTGCAGGCGGCTGAGAAGGGACTCTCTGGCGGCCCCAGCAAGCCAACCCCTTCCTCAGGCTTCAGGGCACCTGCCTGGTGCCTTAGCCTCCAGCCTGTGAATCCACAAAGGGTGAGCTCCCTGGCCTGTCAAGCTGGGCCAGCTGGGGGTAGGCGATGCTGAAAGAAATGGCCCGCTGCTGGCTGCTCTGCCTCACTCAGCCCAGGAGTTCTGGGCTCCCAGTACCCCAGAGCCTGGCCCCCCTGCCCTCTTCACCCCCACCACTTAGGTCTGGCATTCAGGCTGCCCGTCTCGGGGGAGCAGAGACCTTGACTGCCCTCCTGGCCCTCTCTGCCACCTGGTATCCCCTGGACTCACGCCTCTGCCCGATCCACCATGGTTCTGATGAGTTCGCAGAGGAGGGCTGAGAGTGTGGAGCAATTCTGACGCATCCAGAGCCTGAGGTCAGTAACCACCTAGGGGGAGGAGGAGCTGGCACTCAGGGACTCAGCCCTAACTCTGCTCCCTGGACCCCACCAAGATTAGGAAGGCCCCGGGTATGGGGCCAGGGAATGGCAGCACCTGGTCGTTCCGACTTCTTCCTGTGTGCAGCTTCCCTGCGGTTTCACCAATGAGCTCCTGAGGGTAAAGGGAGGCATGCAGTTGGGGTCTGCCTGCTCAAAGCCCAGTGGGGTCAGCCCAGGCAGCTGCACTTCCTCCCTGGCCTGTGACCCTCCCTCCCTGCCCTGGGGTTCCCTGGATCTGCCCAATCTCTGCCATCTCTGCTGATGCCTCCTGCTCTGAGGTCCCAGTGATGTAGAGAACAGAATGGTGGTGCTTATGCTCCAAGTGGCCCCGCGCAAGGCAGGCAGGGGAGGGGTAGGGGATGAGGCAGTGGGTGTTGCACCTTCAGACGCCGCTCGTTGGCCGTATGGATGTCCTCGTCATTGGGGTTTAGTTTGAAGGTGCCCTGAGCCCACTCCTCAGCTACCTGCAGGGATGACAGCAACACGAGGGGGTCAGGAGAGCGGGCATCAGCAGCTGAGTCCTGGCAGCACTCTGCCCTTGGGAGCACCTTTCTCAGGAGCCACAGGACCACAGGGGCATTGAGGAATGAAGAGAGATGGTCAGCGCTGCACGTGGTTGAAGGGCACCTCTCTAGGCATCTGATCACTATAAGGGGAGATCCCAAGCCTGCCATCTCGGGATGTTACCGCAGCCTGCGCTCTGGGACTTGGTGAAAGCCTGGGTCCATGGCAAGGGCGAGGGGTGTGCTCTGGGGTGGGCCTGGGTATGTGGAGAGTACCTTGTCCAGGCCGTGAATTATCTGGTCCATCTCGGCTTTGGTGAGGAGCCCCGCCTTCTCCAGGCCCCGGCTGTAGGCTTTGCTGCCCTGCACGTCCGCCTCCCAGAGGTGCCGGTCATATGTGATGGACGAGTTGAACTTCTCCATGATGGGGTCCACCGCGCCGACAAACCGGCCACCCCACAGCTTCCCACTCTGGCCAGAAGGGCAGAAGTGATTAATCTCCTCCCCTCTTGAGAACAATGCCTCCCACAAAGAGCCCTCAGGAGAGTTACCCAGTCTGATGGCAGTGGGACCCATGTGGGCCGGGTTATTCTCACTGGACAGATAAGGAAACTGACGCTCAGAGAGGGTCAGGAACTTGCCCAGAGTCACTCAGGGAGTGAACGTGGGAACCTGGCTGGACACTGAAGTTAGGGTTCTTTCCCATCATAGGGCACTGCTCTGGGGAGACGGTGGCAGGCACCCTGAGACCGCAGCAAAACTTCTAGGACCCTGCTTGCCAGTGACCAAAGTGAGAAGTCCCTCTGGAATCCAGCTCTGATATCCCAGGGACAGTGACAGTAATACCGGCTAACGTGCGTCACATTCTCACTGTGCACCAGGCACACACCAACCGCAACCCAGCGAAGTGGACACCTGTACTGTCCTCCTACAGAGAGGGAAACTGAGGTCCAGAGCAGCTCTATACCTTGTCCTTGCTGAGTGTGGCAGAGCCAGGACAGCAGCCCCGCAGCCGGAAGTCAGAACCCTGCTCTAAACCCCACACTCACTCCACCAGGGCCTCTCCGCTGGCCCTGCTATTCTGAATATTCGCTGCAGGGACAGGTGAGGAGGCACCCAAGGGGCCCCATCAGTCTCCATCGAGCTGTATCTCCCTCCCACGTGTGAGGAGGGGCCTAAGGTCCCAACCCCCACCTCACCTCTGGAGGGTACCTGCAATACACCATTATCACTGGCCGTCTAGGAGGTCCCTAGCTGACCCTCGGAAGTCCCAGGAGCCTAGGGTAGAGGGATAGGGCAGAGGCCATAGGCCAGGGCATGGGACAGGTCAGGGAGAGGGTGCAGAACCCCTGAGGGGCACACCCCAGTTTGCCAAGGATGGGAGGAGAGTGATCCGGGATGGAGGGGGCATGTTACTTCATTGGCATCTTTTCTATTGGGGGGATGATTTACAGTGGCCACTGAGGACGTATGTTCTCTGTCCCCTTGCAATGTCCCAGGCTTCTGTTAGCCACCTAACCATAGGCCTGTTATATAACCTCTCTAATCTCAGGGTTGCCCAGCTACACAATAAGAATAATAATAGTATTTATCTGGTGGGGTTGTTGTGAGTATTCAGTTAGATTAAGCTAATTGCATACACAGCACAGTGCCTGGTACTCAGTAAATTAGGTATTACTGAGGGAGGGGCCGAGGACTACCAAGGGTCAGGGTGTGCCTTAGCTCCACTTCTGTTTTCTGCATGTCCCTGGGGACCCTTCACCACCCTCCAACCCCAGGCTGGGCACTGAAGCTTCAGTGCCCAGCAGCCTCAGCTGCCAGAGGACTCTGCCCTGCAGATGCAGTCTCTGCCCTCCCCTCCCTGTGAGCTGGACCCGCCCCTCACCCTCATGCTGCCCCGCCAAGCCCAGATCTCCAGCAAAGCACCACGTGGGGCCCTGGTCCTGACCACTGGGGCCCGAGGGCCTTGGCCAGCCAGTCAGGATGCAGAGCCAGGCTGCCCTTCAGCTAGGCGTCACCTGACATCCACTCCTCCAGCAGGCCCCTGGACTCCCTTCACAGGTTGTTAGATGTAATAACAGTTATTTAACCACTGGGGCTGCAGCCAAACCAATTAGTGCCTGCCCACAGGACAGCCTGGGGCAAGCAGAGGTCCCCCCACGCCCCGGTCTCCTGCAGGCAGCCCATTCTGCAGTGGAGCGTGGGGCCAAGGTCCTACCCCGCCCGCAGGCTCAAAAGGACTCCAGGAGGATGTCGGAGTGAGATGCCACCACCTGTATACCGAGGGAGGGGCGAGGTGGCAGGAGAGGGCACTGCTATGAACCAGGGCACAACTGGGCCAGAAGAATGTGAGGGGTGAGGAGACAGCGACATTGGTTGACTGAGATGAAAGAGCAACAGCTATTATTATTATTTTTAATTTTGCCAGTGTTTTAATTTTTACCGGTGTTAGCCCTCTTAGTGTCATTAACCACGGTTTATTAAGACCTATTGCTTGGCCCTGTGCTAGGCATTTCCCAATGCCGTTATACCCTCTATGAGGTTTCCCTTATTTTACAAATGAGGAAATATGCTCAGGGAGGTTGAGTGACTGCTTCAGAAACCAAGTGTGGTTGGCTGCAAAGCCCAGGCCTTGCCACATGCCTTCTGCATGACCCAGAAGCTAGCAGGGCAGATGGTCTTAACCCATTTATTCAGTAAACAAAGTGAGGCCCACAGAGGAAGTGACTTGCCAGCTAATGGGTGCCAGAGGGGTTTGGAACCCACAGCTCGTGTTTCCCAGGACCAGGGTTCCCTTCTTGGAACCAAGCAAACAGCCCCTGTTACCTGAAAGTTTCAAAGCAATGACTTCACCATCCGGTACCTCACAGAGGAGGCAGACAGCTAATATATATTCCCCATCAGCCAAGTAAATTGAGGCCCAAGGAAAGGGATCTGTGCCTCAGACTCCTGCCGCTCGGTCAGGGAGAGAACCCGGGAGTCCTCTGGCTCTGAGGGGGAGAGGCCAGGGGGACAGTAAGCCACCAGGTCCTGGAGCCACAGGGCAGGATTCCCTACCTCCTGGCTCTTAACAAACAAGAGTCCTGTGCACTTTGCTGCACAGGGACTACTGCTAAGGAAGGGAAGGGGCATAGGATGGGGAGGGGGGGGGTGGGGGTAGGGCGTGAGTGGGAGGGAAGAAAGGAAAGAAGAGATGAGGAGGCTGACTGAGTGGGCGGCACCTTTCTCGGCCAGGCCGAGAGCGCTGTCAGGTCAGGTGAGGTCAGAGCCGCCTTCCCCCAGCAGTGCGGGTTGGTGGGTTTGCCACACAGGCTGCCTGGGAAGGGGTGAGGGACGGGGGAGAGCAGATGGTGGCGGGGACACTGGGAAGAAGGGACAAAATTCTCTTCCGGGCTCCAGCAGGTGCGCCAGGGGGTACCCACTGCCTGGAGCCAAAGAGGACAGTACCCCAGGGCTGCAGGCGCAGGTCACGCCCCAGCTGACCCCCCCAGGGCGCCCCTCGTCCCCATTTGGAGGCTCAGAGGACGGGCGTCCTCGAGGTCCCTCTCACCTCCGATGCCATGTTGGGCGGTTCCTTGTCCTCCGGGAGCCTCGGTCCTCCGGGTCTGAAAAACAAGGCGGGACTGACGACCTCCTACGCCACCGGGTAGGGTCCCCCGGGCGGGACCGGCGTCGGGTTGGGGCACCGCGCCTGGCGGAGCGCAGTCGGTGGAGGAGGCGGACGTGGGCAGCGCCCAGCGCGCTCTCCCAGGTCGTCCGCGTCCTCCGCTCCCGCCCGTCCTGCCAGTCCGGCCGCCGCACACTTACGCCGCCTGACCGCGCCGTGAGTCTCTTGCCCAGCCACCGGGCTGGGCTTTTCTGGCTAGGAAATCGTCAACAGCGGCCCGGCGCTGTCCCCGCCTCCCATCGGCCGACGCACCAACCCCAGGCGGCCCCGCCAGGTGGGTGTTGCCTCCTCTCTCCAATCCTGGTTGTGGGTGGAGCCGTCTCCAGAGCTGATTTGGGCTGAGCGGCCCGGGTGAGAGGGTTAGGGACTGGGAGGGTGGTCTCTGGGGCGACACTGCTCAAGGCTGCAGACTGTTCGGGGCACTGGAGGGAGACCAGGGATAGGGGTAGTGGTAAAGAGAGGGTAAGGGACTGGGAGGGTGGTGCCTGAGCGACACTGCTCAAGGCTGCAGACTGTTCGGGGCACTGGAGGGAGAACAGGGATAGGGGTAGTGGTAAAGACTCTGGGCCGCGCCTGGCGGGTTACATGACGTGGAAGGTGAAAAGCCACGCCTGATTCTTCATTCAACAAACTCGTACTCGGCACCTCCTATGTGGTAGGTACAGTTCATTAGACACTGAAGAAAAAGAAATGAGCATAAGAAATGATGCTTGCCTCAAGAAGCTCATAACAAAGCGTGGGCAAGGTGTGCAGCGGGGGGCACAGAGGACAGCGCAGAGTGGGGCGTTTATCTTGGGGTATTCAGGAAGGATTTCCTTGACATGATTAATTATTCAGGAAAAAGGATAGCCTGGGTTCTAGGGATTAGGGGGCTTCGAACTTCTGCTCTGGAAGTTCTACATTCTGGGGGAGATGTCCCCTGAGTTGGGTCTTGGAAGATGAGAGAGAGTTTGTTATTCGGTAGCGAAATCCGACTCTTCGGGACCCCATGGACTGCAACACTCCTCTGCCTCCACTATCTCCTGGAATTTGCTCAAAGTCACTTTCATTGAGTGTTAGCTCAGCGAAAAGGGGAGGGGTTAGAATATTCCCGTTAAGGGATGGGCGGCCTGGGCAAAGTTCGGGAGGCCAGAGGCCAGAAAGTGAATGGCTTGCTTGGAGAACAGGAAACCATTGGAGTGGCTATCACAAAGAGTCAGGGGTTTGAGGATGGGGGTGGGGAGGAAAAGTGGGAAGTAGGTTGGGGCAAGTTTGTAAAAGGCATTGAACGTCAACTGAGAAGGTTTGGACCAATAGCTGGAATACCTCGTGGGTTGAAGATTTTTGGCTCTCGCTCAAGTGTGGGATTACATGAAGTTCCTAGAATGCATAAAGCTGTCGCAAGTTTTCCTAAATGCTCTTCCCTATGCCTGGGAAACCCTTCCCTCCCTGTCTTGCTACTCCCTTTCATCCATCAATATTGGAGCCAGTGTTGGAAAGATTCCACCGATTCAGGTGCCTAGCTCTGGGCTCCTGTATGCGCCTAGGAAAAGAGGGAGACTGGGAGGGAAAGGAAACATTCTTACATCATCACATCTCCTGGGCATCTTCAGAAATCCAAAGCTCTGGCTCCTGCCTGAGGGAAGAAAAGGTTAAGGAAGAAATTTGGAGATAGCCTGAGGCATTTCCAGTATATAAATAGCACAACAAACAAAATGACAATGATGGCTAATACTTGACTTCTAACTGTGTGCCAGGCTCTATGCTAAACATATTATATAATGATTATGTACTTAGATCCTTACAACCACCCTCTGTGGTCAATGCTATAATTATTCCCATTTTGCTGATGAGAATACTGAGACCAGGAGCCGCAAAACACCCAGCTAGGAAGTAGCAGAGCTGAGAATGACCTTCAGGAGTATGACCACAAAGCCTGTGTTCTGTGCAGGCAGCAATAACATCCATCTGCGGAGCCTTGACCCCAGGCAAACCTGTGTTTATTTTCTTTGCCAGCTTGGTGGTCCAGGACTGTTCAGCCAATGAATCATACCCATTTTCAGCTGAGAGCTGATTGCTGTATGAAATTTACCTTCCTTGGGAGAGTGAAAACCTTGTCTGGTCTCTCTCCCCTGAAATGTCCACATTAGTACAGCAAAAAGGTCTAGGAAGAATTTAGTGTAGAACAGGGAGAAATCCCTAATGTTGGCAGGAAACAGGCAAGGTTGGAGTTGACCAGAGAAGAGTGAGAACCCTGGCTCTGACACTTCCTGACCACTCTGTGAGCGTCACTGTCCTCTCTGTGAGCTTCGCTGTCTTCTCTGTGACTTGGGCTGATCATAGTGCTTAATTCTGAGAACTCCTGAGAGAAGTGAATGAGACCACGCTAACACCATGCCTGGTACATAACCCGAAGGAGATTTGGTGAGGATTAGATGAGTGTACAATTCTGAAGAGCTCAGATCAGCCCTCTGACAGCTTGTAAGCACTAAGGAATTCTTAGTATTCTAGACTCTCCCTGGGTGACTTCACTTTAAAGTCTTCAATTTCTACTTAAACCTTCAAAAGCTCTGATTTTCTTCTGAGCTCTAAACTGAACACTTTAATGTTCAACAGGACACTTCTCTTTGGAGGACATATATGAAGCTTTGCTCATGTTCTAGCCCTTTGTATGTCCAGTACTTAATACCTCTGCCTAAAAAGTTAGCTGTTAAGAAAAGAAACAAAACACCTATTTTCTAGGATGATGTGCTTTGGGGGGCAAAGAACAGAAATTCTATAGGCAGCCTCAAGTTAGGAAAGTTGCAGGGAGGCCCTGAGTGGGGACAGGCCAGGCAAGAATTTCAGTTGTTTCCTGAGTTACCTTGTTGTGCAGGCTCCTTGTGGGCAGCCTTCCCTTGGAGTTGGGCCTCTCTCCTGACTACTTGGCTGTCCCCATGGGATAGATTGGGTGGCTGCATATGGCCCCCAAAGTCTTAGGGTAGCATCTGTTGGAGAAACAAGTTTAGCCATCTTATCACAGGGCCCTCAGAGGCACTCACCTCTTTTTTGTGGAAGCCCAGCCTTGAAGCCTTGGACTTGTGTATTCTTCCCTGTGCCCAGTTCAAACATCCCTGGCTTTGGGACGCCTCTCCACCGCATTAGTCATCTCCTCCTCTGTTCTATAGCGTCTAAACACTGGGTATTGTAGTTATTGATGTCCAGAGCTTGTTCCCAACTAGGCTGGCAGCCAGCCAGGGTAGGAGGTGTGTATCATTCATATTTCTATCATCACCACCCAGTGGGCCATCAGTACATGTTTGTTGAGTGAATAACACAACCGGGACTCTCCATATGAATTAGGCCATCTGGGTTTGGGTTGGCATGTTATTTACCTGTTGAGTTTTAAAGTAAATTAATTGTTTTCAATATACTTTTGTAGGGAGTTCCCTGGTGGTCCGGTAGTTAGCTCTCAGTGCCTTCACTGCTGTGGCCCTGGGTTCAGTCTTTGGTTAGGGAACTAAGATTCTGCAAGCCATGTGGCTTGGCCATAAATTTTTTTTTTCTTTTTTGTAGTTTTAAAATAAAATGTAAAAAAATAAAATAGAATAACATGTATATTGGAAAACATTTTAAAAATTACAAATGTGTAAAGTTAAATGTTAAAAATTCCCCTCACTTCCCTTCCAATGCCGTTCTCACAGGCAAATACCAGTAAAAGCCATTTAAAAAACTTTATTGACATGAAATCCAAATATCTTATAATTCACCTATTTAAAGTGTGCACTTCATCATTTTTTTAGTAAATTCACAGGACTGTGCAACCATTACAACAACCTAATTTTAGGACATTTTTGTATCTCTCCAAAGAAACTCAGTACACATCAACTTCCCATCACCACCTCCACCCCTCTCCCAACCCTAAGTAGCAACTACTAATCCACTTCCTCTCTATAGGTTTTTTTTTTTGCCTATTCTTAGACATATAATATAAATGGAATCATATGTTGTTTTTTGTGTCTGGCTTCTTTCACTTAGGATGTATTTGAGGGTCATCCATGTTGTAGCATGTATAAGTACTCCATTCCTTTTGTCACTCTAGGGTATGCTTCTCGGTTCTTGTCTCCTCACAACAAAGATTTGGAGTGACGGACATCGAAACCCTCGGCGGGTCACTCTCTCAGGTCTCGAACAGACTGTGTTATAGCTCTTAAATAAATCAGTGTTACAGCTCTATTTTATTTAGAAGATGATAGCAGGAGAATCCATCCTCAAAGCATGAGGGCATGCCGATCCACAGACTCGAAGAGAACGGCGCAGCGCATGAGGGAGAGAGGGAGAGTCCATCCTCGAAGAGCGGGAGAGAGAGAGCGAGGGCTTTGGCTCCTCTCTTATATGTTTTTTTCTGACCCCTGGGCCCCTCCTATGCAAATTGGGCTAGTTAGGCTACCTGAAGTCCTCACTCAGGTCCTCGGACCTTCCTTGTTCTATTTTTGCCGGCTTTTCCCTTCCTCCTCCTCTAGCCACCGCCATTTTGGACTCATTTCCTATTCTAACTACCTAACACTTTTTATTGCTAAATAGTATTCCATTGTATTGATACTCCATGTTGCATTTATGCAGTCATTAGTCACTATTAACAATTTAATACACTTCATGTATTTGTTCAGATTTGCGTGGGTTTAAATCCCTACAGGCCTAGATGAGTGACTCTGGGTAAATTCTAATCTCTCCAAGCTTGGCTCAGTTTCCTCAGGAGTGAAATTTGAATAACAAAGGAAACTACCTCATAGAGTGTCATGATTGTACGGTCACAGTAATTATTTGTTGAGCACTTAGTATGTGCTAGGCACTTTAGATATCTAACAGATCTATGATTTACACATTAGGGAATTAAGGTTAGGAGAAGTTAAGTAAACTCCCAAGGTTAAATGGCCCCTAAGAAAGTGATGGGGGTAAATAGAATCACAGGCTGCCTGGAAAGCCTGCACTGTTAACTGTTAAAATCATGGAATAGCAAAGCACTTAGCAAGGACCTTGCAAAGAGAATGTTTAGTAAATGTTAATCGATATAACTATAAAAAATGGGGAAAAATTAGCAACTGACTCATTGTCTAAAGACACTAACCAGAAACTTCCCTGGTGCTCCACTGGCTAAAACTCCATGTTCCCGGTGTAGAGGGCTCTTGTTCCATCCCTTGTGAGGGATGTAGATCCGGCATATCGCAACAAACATCCAGGGAAGCCGTATGAATGAATGAATAAATAAATATTAAAAAGATAACATCTAAAAAAAACCAACACCTTCCATTCTTAATTTTTGGTATATTTCCTTCCAGTCTTAAAGGAGTATTTCAAACATACCCCAAATCCTGAAGATAATAGACACTGACGTTTCTGTTGATGTCTATTTTTCTTTTAAGAACACAAAACTTAGTAGATTAGGTGGTTCTAGCTCCCATACTCTTAGGTATTTTTTCGCTGTGCTTATTTTTCCTTAAATAACTAGAGTCATACCACATCGTTTTCCATCTTTTAAAAATCCTATCTTGAGCATTTCCCTGGCATATAAATTATGCTCGTATTTTCTCATGTTACATATATTATACTGTATGGGTGAAAGAAGATTGACCAACTCCTCATTGCTGGGCATGTACGCGCGCTCTCTCTGAAAAATTATCATTATGCATCGATCTTTCTTCAAGTATCTGATAATTCCCTTTGGGCAACTTCCTAGAAAGGCCGAAAGGTCGGAGGCTGTGCTTGCCTTTAAGGTTCTTTATACTTCGCTGCTAAGTAACTCCGATGAATGTCAAATGGAAGGAAGCTGAGGTTCCCCCCCCACCCATCTTTTAGAACGTTTTATTTAAGTATAACACACATACAGAAAAGTACACCTATGCATGCAGCTCACTGGATTTTCAGAAACGGAACAAAACACACCGCGTACCCAGCACCCGGGTCCTGAAATAGACCGTGTCCAGCAGCCCCAGGCCGTCTCGCCCCTCGCCGTCGCTGCAATCCGAGGGGTCTTTAAGGCTGCAAAGACCTGCTTATTATGTCTTTGGAAACTTAGATTATGCCTTTGGAAAAGTATGTCTTTGGAAACTTAGTATAGTGAGTTAATACTCCTTCTATACGACCTAGGTACGAAAATGTGAGCCTAACCTACTCTGCAAACACTTAACATTCCGATTCCGAGCCAGGCCAAGACCAAAGGGGTTGACACGGCTAGAGAGGCCCGCCCCGCTCGCGGAGGAGGGGGGGGGGGGTCCTCCAGGCTCCCGGCGTGCATCGCGGCGATCCCGGCGTGCCTCGCGGCGCGCGGAGCCGGCTCGAGGGCGTTCGGCGCGGACCCGGGGGCCGCGTCGGGGCTGCCCGGAGCGCGGCGTGTGCTGGGAACCCGGGGCGAGGAGGCGGAGGCGGTATGGAAGTGTAAGTGGTTCGCGCGGGCGCGTAGCCGGCTTTGGGCCGCCGCTCGCAGCCGGGACGCCTCGGGCCTGGGAGCCAGCAGAAGCGGGCCTGGGGCGGCCTCTCGTCGCGGCGGGCGGGGAGGAGGGGGTCTCGCCTCGGCCCGCCGACCTTCGCGCCCACTCCGGCCGCGCGCCCAGGACGCGGGGCCCTCCCTCGTCCACTCACTGTTGTTGCAGGGGTCACAGTGGGGAGCCAGGCTCAGTGTCGGAGCCGGACTGAGGTATAAAGCCCTGGGCCCGGCCTGGAAGTCCCCGGAGGAAAGATGGGTAAATCCTGGGGTAGAGCTTTGTGTAGGGGCCGAGGGCTCCGGGGGAGGCCTTACTCAGAAGAAGTGCTCTCGAGTTTGACGAGAAGCTTGTGTGTTTAGTCCCGTGTGTTTGTGTCTGTGTGTCGAGGGTAAAAGCCGTTCTAGCAGTTTTCACTCCACTTAGCCTTTTCCGTATCTGCTCATTGTTCCGCGTGCACGTGGAAGTTTTTCCGCCTGTTCTGTAGTGAATTTTGGCATGGTTGTCATTAACTTACTTTGTTGTTTAGTCGCCGACTCTGCAGCGCCCTTCACCATCTCCCGGCGTTGACTCAAACCCATGTCCATTGAGTCGGTGATGTTTGGTGATGCAGCCCTACCATTTCGTCCTCTGTCATCCCCTTCTCCTGCCTTCAGTCTTTTTCAGTGTCAGGATCTTTTCCAAAGATTCGGCTCTTCACATCAGGTGGCCGAAGTATTGGAGCATCAGCTTCAGTATCAGTCCTTCCAAAGAATATTCAGGGTTGATTTCCTTTACATTAACTCATAGTCATCCCCATATTGTGGTTTTTTTTGGCACTGATTAATACTTATATTTTACTCTATGTTTTTGTGCCTCGTGCTTAATGTCTACATGTACTAGTGTTTTCCAGGCTTAATAAAAAAGCGCAATAGGTGTATGTAACTGAAATGAAAGCTTCCTAAGACAATACAATATACTCTGATATTTTCTTCTCTTTTATTAAAATAGAATGTTGACCCAATAAATTGATTTTGCAATCCACTAATGGGGTTTAATATGCACCTTGAAAAAACACGCAGGTATAGTACTCTAGTCCAAGCCATTATCAGTTTTTACTCTTTACTAATCATTTCCTGTCAGTATACAAACCTGTTTTAATTTATTTGTCTTGAAAAAAGATCCTTTGTCTTACTAAACTCCACCAATGGATAGATGCAGGCCTGGTCCCCTTGCTGTTACTCAGTTGGGAAGCCAAGGTAGGCATGGACAGGTGAAAAGCGCTGGATGGTGACCTGGAGTAATTTACGAGTGACACTGAGACTTCATTTCACACATACAGATTTTTAAAAATAGTAAAAGTATGGCCAGACCAGGGGGTGGGGGCAGTAATTCTCATACACTGCTGATAGTAATATAACTTGATTCAGTTCTTTTGAAGACTAACCTGTGTCAAGAGCCATAAAAATGGCCATGGAGTGGTGGGACCAGATGCCATGATCTTAGTTTTTAGAATGTTGAGTTTTAAGCCAGCTTTTTCACTCTCCTCTTTCAGCTTCATCAAGAGGCTCTTCATTTCTTCTTCGCTTTCTGCCATAAAGGTGGTGTCATCTGCATATGTGAGGTTATTGATATTTCTCCCGGCTGTCTTGATTCCAGCTTGTGCTTCACCCACCCTGGCATTTCTCATGATGTACTCTGCATATAAGTTAAAATAAGCAGGGTGACAATATACAGCCTTGATGTACTCCTTTCCCAATTTTGAACCAGTCTGTTCCATGTCTGATTCTAACTGTTGCTTCTTGACCTGCATACAGGTTTCTCAGGAGGCAGGTCAGGTGTTCTGGTATTCCCATCTCTTTAAGAATTTTCCAGTTTGTTATGATCCACACAAAGGCTTTAGCATAGTCAGTGAAGCAGAGGTAGATTTTTTTTTAAATTCTCTTGCTTTTTGTATGATCCAGTAGATGTTAGCAATTTGATCTCTGATTCTTCTGCCTTTTCTAATCCAGCTTGAACATCTGGGAGTTCTGAGTTCATGTACTTTTCAATCCTAGTTTGGAGAATTTTGAGTATTTGCTAGCATGTAAAATGAGTGTAATTGTGCAATAGTTTGAACATTCTTTGGCGTTGCCCTTCTTTGAGATTGGAATGAAAATTGACCTTTTCCAGTCCTGTGGCCACTACTGAGTTTTCCAGATTAACACTTGGTATGCATATGAATAAAGCTTAAAAGTTGCTGAGTAGAAAAAATCCATTGTCCGTTCCCACATCCCTGTCTACCTGTTGCTCCTTTTCTGCTTCCTGTCACCAGAAAACTTCTTAGAAGTGTCATTTACTCTTTCATTCTTTCCATCATTCTTTCAGTTTCCATCCTCACCGGTCTACCGAAATGGGTTTCATGTAGATTTACCTATCTTGTCAAACTCAGAAGTTGATATTCTGACCTCAGCTTTCTCTCCATCCCTTAGCAGTAATTGATACAGAAACTCATGGCTTGTGACAGGCTCTCCTGGATTTCCTCCTGCATCAAGGACTGCTTCTCTGTCTTTCCTGGATCCCCCTTCCTTGCTTGGCTTCTAAATGTTGAAGCATTTTAGGGCTCAGTCCTGGGACCCTTTCTCTCCATACTCTCTCCCCTGGTCATTTTACCTATCTGTATGGAAATGATTCCCTAGAATGTATTTCTCGCCCTGCTCTTTAGCCGTACAGTTGCCTCGACCAGAAATTGAGCCCTGTTTCCTCACCGCTAAATCCAGTCCATCAGGCACTCCTGTCATCTCCAACTTCAGAATGGATTTTGAATGCAGTTACTTTTCACTGTCCCCACTGTTAATTTTGTTGTCAGTCTTCTCTGGTTCAGAATAAACAGTAGCCTTTGGTTTTCACTCTTGCCCTGCCCCTCCATTCTGTTTCCACACAGCAGCCAAAGTGAATTAAAATATTAGATCCAATCACTCTCTGTAAAAATCCTTCATTGCTTTTCTGTTGTACTTAGAGAATATCTGCATTTCTTAGTAGGACCACAAGACCCTGTTCAACTTCACGCACTCACCAGCTGTGGTCTCTTGTCATGTACCCTCCCCTGAACACACGCACTTTCCACTGGTAGGCAAGTAATTAGGGTAACCCTCCAGGCCCTTTACTACCTCCGACCTTTGCATTGCTGTTCCTTCTTGCTGGTATACTTTTCCTCCTGTTCTGCCCATTTTTACCTCTTTGACAGCTCAGATTGAGTATCCTTTTTCAGTGTTGGTAAATTAGATACCTTCTTCCTGGTATCCTTTTCCTCTTTGGTAAATATGAAATAAGTCCTGCTTTTTGTCTCATAGAACCTTGGTTTACTTTCCCCTTAAATAATTACAAGTTACAATAATAGATATATGTTTATTTGTCTGGTGCCTTGTCTTCCTCGTGAGAGTGTAGGTACCATGAAGGCAGGGACCAGTGTGTGTTCACCTGGTGCTTAGTGCTGCACCTGGCACACAGTAGGCCTCTAGTAAATATAGTCTGCCTTCTGCATGTACTAGTTTTGTATCTGTGGGTTTCACATCCACAGATACAGAGGACTAACTGTACTTGTTGAGTGAAGTAATATAGTATTTCATTAGTTTAAGAAGTTAAATAAAATTAATATGAATTAATTAGCTACTTTCTTGATTGTGTAGCATCTCGATTTTCTGATTTTCCTCAGTGAAATGATTTCAGTCAAGAAGTTTTTCTCCTGTAGTACCTACCCACCTCTTCCAAGAAGTCGTTGATCACTCAGGAATTTTGTTGCTGGCAGTTTTGGGAAAATGAGGTTTTCTGGGGTGGATGTGTGGTTTGGGGTTGGCAGGGTCCCTGAAATGGGATGGTCTGGATGCCTAACTTCAGATCTTGCCTGGTCTCCAGCATGAGGTGTGCTCCCTGACAGTGTGGGCCTCAGGATCTTCAGGAGACCCTGGGTTTCCAGGATGGCAAGTGTGTTGTGCCTCTGCCAGGCATTCCTAGGGCTGCAGTGAGACGGCATGGATCGAAGACTCCCGTGAATTTTTACCACTTTTTTTCCCCTAACTACCTACTGTATGTGAATGATACATATAATACACAGTAGAAGTTTTTTAAGGATAAGAAATATCTATGTTTTATTTGGTTGATAGGTAGAGTTTAAAAATGAAAACTTTTTCACCATCACATCAGATAAAAGAATACCAAATATTCATAGCAAGGTTAAGTATTTGTATACATAAGATATTTGTTGTTTGACTGACTTTGTCTAATGCCTCTGGGTTATTTATATGCCTGGAAAACTGTGTTCATCCTTTTATTCTTGAACTTAATATACATAGTTAGGGAAAATGGACTTTCTTCTCTATCATCTTTTTGAAAGAGTGTCAGAATTTCGTTCATCTTTCAACTGAAAATACTAATGTTTAGAGACATTAGCTAAGAGGTCCTACAGCAGGTCAGTAACAGGGCTGGAAAGAGGATAATTTGTTCGCTAGCTCCCAAGTGCATGTGGCACTTTAACTTGTTCATTGACTTTGAAGGTTGCTCAATTTTCTTGGAGTAGAGTTTAGTTTTTCAGGACAGGACTTGAATCAGTAACGGGTTAAACACAGGAGAATTTGAGCAATTCCGTTCGTCATTATGTTCGTAAGAGTTAGCTGTGTGACAGTTAAGAGGTACTGTTTGCTTGGACTTCTTTGTGTGTGTGTGTCGCTAAGGAAAGTCTATCAATAGATCATGTTGTTCTGTTTATTCAGAATTTGGTCTTCCAGAGTAGTTGTTTGTGTCTGTTAGATTGACTCAGCAAGTTAAGCAGATTTTACAGGTTAAATTTCAAATAGCAAGTCAGCTAAGGAGCTTAAGTGACTGCCCTCCTGTAAGTGTAGATTCACGCAGTCTTTAAAATTCACTTGGAATATTTGCTTTAAACATAAGTAATATCAGTCAGTCCTGCAAGAAAGTATGAAGGAAAAAAAAGTGGAAGAGAGGGTCGTTAATTACATGTTATACTGATATCTTTTTTAAAAAAAAACCTGGAAGTTTTTAGTTTTACATCTCCATTTTTCTCAAGTTTTTACCTTGAGAAATGTTAAACCCATGTAGCAGTTGCAAAAAGAGCATCACAAGTACCTGTATATCCTTTACCTAGTAGGCATGCCACACACACACATGCACGCACGCATGCACGCTCTCTCACTCTCTACTGAACTATTTGAGAATTATAGCTGAGTCATGTTATCAGTCTTAAAAAGGCATTTTCCTGTGTATCTGCAGTACCATCATCATACTTGGGAAATTTAGTGCTGATATAACTGCTGTTATTAAATACAATCTATATTAAAATTTCATCAGTTGTCTTAATAATGTTGTAGCTAGATTTAGGGAAAACTGTATTAGGATCCAATGAAGAATCACACATTGCCTTTGTAGCCAGGATTCTTTAACCTCCTTCACTCTAAGACAGTTTTCTAGCCTCTTTTTTGTGACATTGGTATCAGGACAAATGACAGTGATATTTGAAGAATCTAGGCCAATGGATTTGAAGAAGGTTCCTCAGGTTGCATTTGTCTGATTATATCCTCCTAACTAGGTTTAAATTAACCATTTTTTGACTGGATTGCCATAAGGCATGTTTCCTTCTCAGTGCTTCATATCATCATCATTGGTGCTGGTAAATTAGATAACTTGATTAAGATGTCTTTCAAATCTCACCATATCCTGTTCTCAGCAGCCTGCCAGTTGTGGTGGTTACAGTAACTTCTTCAGGATGAAAACTGCATTAAAAAAAATTTCCCCAATACACACAATTCATTTAGGACTTAATAAAAACAGACACTATATTCATTGAATTTTTTTTTTTCTTCCCCCGCACCAATCAGCATGTGAAACTTCCCCGACTGGGGATCAAAATTGTGCCTCTTACAGTGAAATTGCAGAGTTTTAACCTTGGACCACCAGGGAAGCCCAATATTTTATTGAAAGAAGGAATGCCTAGAATTATTTGCATTTACTCCATTAGTATTTAGCTGGGTAAAAAAAGAAAAAAATTAATATCTTCCTAATAAAATATCAGTGGATAAATCAGCTCTGCCCACCAGAGTGCAAGATGCAGTATTTGTTTAAAGATCCATTGGTCTCCTGGCCCCAAAACACAGGTTCACAACAATACACGTGGAAGGGAGCGCCTGTCCTTTGTGTATTGGCTCTAGAAAAGGCAGGGGATGTTCTCGGGATTCTCCCAGGTAACAGCATGCGCTTGGGCAGTGAGGCAGTACTTGAAGAGCCAGGACTGATTTCCCAGGGCCTGGAGTAGTCTGCATGACCGAGGGGGACCGGGACTTGGAAATGAACTTGTCACGGTGGTACCTGGGTGGATCCACTGGCCTTGAGTAAGAATAATTCTTCTCCACCCTGTCCCAGGAAGGGCTGTTTTGGTACCCCTGAATGTTATGGCATACAAGGAGTTGTAATTCAATTTCAAGCAAAGATCATAGGAAGGCTCTTGGGCTGACTTCCTGACATGTGGCTTGATTTGTCATTTCCAATTTTAAATGAACCACGTCATGGCCCCTAATTATGCATTATCCTTCCTGTGTCAGGTTCCTTTTAAATATATTCTTTGTGACCTAAATGCCATTGTGGTCATTTGTGCAGAGCCTCACTTGATGAAGTCCTGGCTCTCAACTGACTGAGGGGTAACCTTTGGTAAGCCTTGTGCTGATTTGATTAAGGTGCTGACAGCACTGTGTGATGACCTAAGGTCTCAGCTGAATGCTGTGTCAACCTGTTGTTTGTTTTGCTTTATTTATTGACTGGGGAAATTACTCATCTATTTGGCCCATGTTTTTGAAATTTTGTGTCCTTGTTTTCACCTTACAGCCTCTCTCCTAGTTTAAGAACAGACAGTAATCTTTGTTGCACATTATGTCAAATACAAACTCCTTAGTGAATTGATTCTTTATTACTGATTTCCATCCAGTTTTATGTTTTACAATTCCATAGTTATTGTACACTTCAGTTAGTTTTTTCTTTTTTACCGTGTGCCCTTGAGCACGATTTCTAATCTTTGCATCTGTTTCATCATCTATAAGGAAGGAATCATAATAGCTCCTACATCCCAGGCTTTTTAATGAGAATTAAAGTGAAATGATTTCTTACAGCTTTCCTTTAGAACGATCCTAGTAAACCACAGACTGTTACACTTTTAAAATTTGTTGTTTTCCTTTCATCCTCAGAACAGCTTTTTGAAGTAGGAAGAAGTGGTGGGTTGTAGCACAGGTATAAGTGGTAATAGATGGTATTTATTGAGAACTTGCTGTGTTCCAGGTACTTTACATGTTTCAGTTCAATCCTATAACAATCTTTTGAGGTTGGTACTGTACTTGCCATGTCATAGATGAGGAAATGTAAGCATAGAAGGGTTAATAACTTGCCCAAATTCACATATCTAATGGAGGATGGAGCTGGATTTAGAATCCAGGCTACACTTCTGGATACTAGATGATCCTCACTTTTTGTTTTAGAGATACTTAGGGGGATGGTAATTAACTCATTAAAACTCATGTAAATGGCAGGGCTCGAACATGAACCCAGATTTGTCTGATTTCAAAAGTGTGTTTTTTGAAAATTGAAGTAGAGTTGATCTACAGTGTTTCAGGTATACAGCAAAGTGATTCAGCTATACATATGTATATATTCTTTTTCAGATTCTTTTCTATTATAGACTATTACAAGATATTGAATATAGTTCCCTGTGCTATACAATATGTCAAAACTGATTTCTTAATTGTTACTAATAAAACTGCATTCTTATTATAGACTATTTAAGAACAGTATGTACTTCTTGATGCGATACTGTAGAATGGATCGGTGGTCTTTTAATACAAGTCACACTGCTGTGCTCATTCATACATGAAAGTGACATTTCGCCTCAATTGACTGTTGCACAGGGGTCAGGGCTTTGACCACTGCTCTACACGTGAACTCTGCCTGTTGTGTTGACAGTGAAGATAAACACCTTGGGAGGTTTGTGCCTGTTTGGCAGGATTCCTGACGTTGCTGGGATTTCAGGAGTGATGTTAGTGTTAAGGGTCTCACTTCTGGTGATCCAGCAGGAAAACTTGACTGCCCAAAATGTCAATAGCTGGTGGAAGGCAGAAGGTGCTGGAGAGAGGACGTGGCTGTGGGATGAGGGGTACTCTGTTTCTCCAGCTAATTCGAGCACCCTGTTTATTGCCATCCCCTTACTCCTGTGGTTTGGCCCACGAGTTCTTCCTACTACTGACTTACTCTAGATGTCTGACTTCTCTTAACTTCTGCCTACTTGGACCACGGATAAGTAGAGTATTTTAGTAAACTACCTGACGATGGATTTGTGATATACCTCAGTTTTAAAGAGGAGAATTTGCTCTGAATTTGTGCATTGCCAGCTAAACCAGTGAGATTTAGGACATTTCTCAATTTGGGGTTGTAGTCCTCCAAGTTTCTGAACTGGACTACTGAATCTTAACAGAGGGATTCTTTTATACATTTAATTCCCACAGAGGGATATGAACCTAGACTGATGACAGTTTACTTTGTTTTGCAGGAAGGATGCCAATGCTGCGCTGCTCAGTAATTATGAGGTAAATTGGTTTGGACTGTTGTGTTTTCCTCTCTGATTGTTTGCCCTCTGCTTCTGAAGGCTATGGAATTAGTTTTGGTTAGAAATGACTGAATTCATTTGGATTTGCCATTTAAAATAAGACAGATGGCACCATCTGGTGGACTTTGGAATACTCTTAGCTTGGTAAATCACACAGAGTAATTCAGGAAAGCTGAAAATGCTTTAGTTCATGTAGGCAACTATCTCCGAATGCCAAAGATTTTAGATCTTCATTTGGGATGCCTTCACAGGATGGAAGCGTCTATTTTGGAACTGTTTCTGTTTGTAAAAATTTCGATTAAAAAATGTATGCCTTTTCCAAATTAACACTCTTTAGCTGTAAAATGCTTTTGTAAGTTATTATTTTGATCCTCATAATGGTCTCATAGGTATTAACACCTTCATTATGGAATTGAGAGTTTAGTTGAGTCACCATTATGAGTAATTAGTAGGAACTAACAGATTTGGAATTTGGGGTTGAGGGTTGGGTTGTTGGGGAAAGAAAGGAAGGAAGGAAAAAGGTTGGTGAGAGGGGAGATAGAACATTATTTCTACCTACTTTCTATTATACCTGGGTGTTGTTTGGTAATAGCAAAACCATCTGATAGGTTAACTCTGGGTATAGAAAAAACAATTCATATATTCGTCAATTTTTCTTATGTCAGGGTCTAAACTCAGGAAGACTTAGAGGAGATTTAAGTCTTCATTGTGTGATATATGTAGAAGGTAGTAGAATTAACACAGTGGGCCATATTCTTTCCTTCCTAAAGGTTCATCCTAAATGGGTTCTACTTATAACAGGAAGGAAATGGTCAAGCCATTGACTTTTAGAAATCTCCTTGTCCAGTTAGGCCTCTGGACAAGGTGTTTAGTGTTTTATCCATTTGCTAACATTGCATTAATGGGGTCTCAAGCCACTCTTTCTGAAAGGACCGACAGGCAGGGGACAGGTTGCATCGTATCCAGTCATTACTGTGTCTGTGATACTATGCTTCTCACAATTTTCTGGGATAATCTCCGAAATAGAGAGATTTCCTCCCCGACCCTCCTTAGCACTAATACACATGTGTTTCTTCCTTGTGGGAAAAGTTTACTTCTAAAGTTCTATAGCATTTCCGCTCCCCCTCCTTTTTTTGTAAACCACTTTTGTCACTTGCCTCATAATTTTTCTTTTCCAGTAATAAAATAGATTTTCATGTTGGAGAAGAAGTAAGATCCTTTTTTTTTAAATTGTTTTTAGAAAAATTTTTTTAATTCAGGTACAATCAAATGTTATATTAGTGTCACGCATACAACATAATGATTTGATATTTGTGTATATTGCAAGATGATTTCCACAATAAGTAGTTAATTAACATCATAGCTATATAATTCTTTTTTCTTGTGATGAGAACTTTTTAAGATTTACTCTCTTAGCAACTTTCAAATATGCAATACAGCATTAACTAGAATTGCCACACTATACATTATATCCCCATGGTTTATTTTATAATTGGAAGTTTGTAACTTCTGACCACTTTCATCTATTTTGTCACCCTCCCTGCTGCCTTCGCATCCACCTATTCTTTGTGTCTGTGAGCTTGATTTTTGGTTTTGTGTTGTTGTTTTTAAGATTCCACATGTAAGTGAGATCATAGAGTATTTATCTTTCTCTGCTTTATTTTACTTAGCATAATGCCCTCGAATTCCATTCATGTTGCAGTTGGCAAGATTCCATTTTTTATGATTGAATAATATTCCTCTGTGTGCATGTATGTGTGTGTATCTGTGTGTGTATATATATACACGTGCACACACACACACACACACATGCCATTTTCTTCATCCATTCATCTGTAAATGGACACTTTAGGTTATTTCCATACCTTGGCTTTTATAAATAATGCTTCATATATCCTTTCAAATTAGTATTTTTGTTTTCTTTGGGTAGTTACCCAGAAGTAGAACTACTGAATTATATTGTGGTTCTGTTTTTTAATTTTTTGATACTCCTTCACTGTTTTCCATAGTGGCTGTACCAGTTAACAGTCCCAGCCATCGTATGCAGTGGCTTCCTTTTCTTCATATTCTCACTTATTTCTTGACTTTTTGATAATAGCCGTTGTAACAGGTGTGAGGTGATAATCTCATTGTGGTTTTGATTTGCATTTCCCTGATGATTAGTGATGTTGATAATCTTTTTGTGTACCTGTTGGCCATCTGTATGTATTCTTCGGGAAAATGCCCATTTTTAAATTGGATTATTTATTTTTTTGCTTTTGAGTTGTATGAATTTACATATTTTGGTTATTAACCCCTTATCAGCTACATAATTTGCAGAAATTTTCTCCCATTCAGTAGGCTACATGTTGTTGATGATTTCCTTTGCTGCACAGCAGCTTTTTAGTTTGATGTAGTCCCACTTGTTCATTGTTGCCTTTGTTGCCTTAGCTTTTGGTGTTGAATCCAGAAGTTCATTGCCAAGACCAGTGTCAAGGAGCTTGCTGCCTGTGTTTTCTTCTGGGAGTTACACGGTTTCAGATCTTCCATCAAGTCTTTAATCCATTTTGAGTTAATTTTTGTGTATGGTATATGTAGTGATTTAGTTCCATTCTTTAGCAGATGGCTGTCCAGTTTTCCCAACACCATTTATTGAGACTATCCTTTCCCTATTGTATATTCTTGGCTCTTTTTTCATAAATTAATAAACTGTATATGTGTGGATTTGTATCTGACTCTATTCTGTTCCATTGATTTCTGCATCTCTTTTAGGCCCATACTGTACTGTTTTGATCACTGTAGCTTTGTAATATAGTTTGAAATCAGGGTGTGTGATGCCTCTAGCTTTGTTGTTTTTTTTTCAAGATGGCTTTGACTATTCTGGGTCTTTTGTGTTCCATACAAATTTTAGGGTAGTCTGTTTCTGTGAAATGTGCATTGGAATTTTGATAGACTGACACTGACTCTGGTTTGCTTTGGGCAGAACAAACACTTTACCAGTCCTCTTCCAATCCACGAGCGTCTGTCTGTGTCTTCACTTGTTCTGTCATCGGTGTCTTCTAGTTTCCACTGGACAGATCTTTTGCCTCATTGGTTAAATTTTTTCGTAGGTGTTTTATCTTCTTTGTTGCAATTATAATGATTAGAATTGTTTTTTTAATTAGTGTATAGAAACACAGCAGATTTTTGTATGCTGGCCTTGTATCTTGCAACTTTACTGAATTCATTTCTTAGTTGTAACAGTTTTTTGGTAGAGTCTTTAGGAGTTTCTATAAATAATACCATGTAATGTGCAAATAGTGACAATTTTACTTCCTCTTTACATCCCTTTGGATGCCTTTTATTTCTTATCCTGACAGATTGCCCTGTCTAGGTCTTCCAGTATTAACTTGAATAAAAGGTGCAAGAGTGGGCATCCTTGTCTTATTCCTGATCTTAGAGGAGAAGCTTTTAGAATAGTTTACAAATGAATGAATTTATACTGTTTGATTTTGATAAAAGAACATCTTTAAAAAGTCATGTGCTTTTGTATTCACTTACTCTAATGCAAGAGTTTGGGGGGGGTTATGAGAAGAAAGAGATATTCTATTTATTCTTCAAGATCACTGACCTTGGAATAGATACATTTCTCAAATTTATTTATGAAAATTTTTTGTATATCTCTTCCTAGGTGTTCCAGTTACTGACTGATTTGAAAGAGCAGCGTAAAGAGAGTGGAAAGAATAAACACAGTTCTGGGCAACAGAATTTGAATACTATCACATATGAAGTAAGTCTAGGTTTCCAGAGGGTCTATCCAAACTACTCTTGAAGGGGGTTGGTTTATCTTGCTGCTGACTGGCCAACGAATCATGACTATCCATTATCTGATGACTAGTTTTGCTGTAACTCAGTTTTTATTCTGTTTATAGAAGTGGAAAGACTTTGGGCAACTGCAAGTGTTGGCCAACTGCAAAGTTAGAGGAGGGAATAATCAAAAACCTGCCCTCACTTCAAATACCAATGGCAAGTCAGGGTGCCCCAAGAGAACCCTCAGGTTCAGTAAGCCATTGAAAGTACTCATAGAACTTGTTAAAAGCATTATATTCACAGTTACAGATTATCACAAGGAAAGGTACAGATTAAAATTGGCCTAGGGATGAAGCAGTTGGGGCAGATGCCAGAAGTATCCTAGTTAGAGCTTCCATTGTTCTCTCGTGTGGGCTAGAACATGTTCCTCTCAAGTCAGTGTGTGTTAATACACGCAGAACATTTTCAACCAAGGAAGCTCCACCAAGTTTTGGTGTTGAGTTTTTATTGGGACTCCATTACCTAGGCACGACTGAATGATTGATTGCCTGTTTAGTTCATGTCAGCCTCCAGGTCGGCTGATACTGCATGAAGCTTCCAGATCATCTGTTTTGGCAAAGACAAATTCTTTATTACAGAGGAAGTGATACTTTTTTTTTTTTAATTTTCTTTGTTGTGTTGGCTTTGCCATACAATGACATGAAACCGCCATGGATTTACATTTGCTCCCCCTCCAGAACCCCCCTCCCTCAGAAGTGATACTTTTTAATGGTAGAAAACTTAGTACTGAAATATATAAAGAAAATTTCAAAAGTAATTTATAATATTAATATCTAACTAATAGTTTGTTGCATTCTCTCCCATTCTTATGCTTTATCTTTTCAAAGACATTAAAAAACTTGCCTAAGTCATCATAATCTCTTTTAAGGAAAATAAGGGATTTAACACTTTTGTCACCATTCCTTCCCATCTGATTTTGTTCATTTAATTATTTGTTTAGAATCCTACAGTTCATTTATCAGTCATGTTCTTTTACTTTATATAGTTCATCTCTTTAACATCTATAGTTCATTCAGAGCTATTTGTCTTATGCTCACTGTTTCCTTTTTTTTCTGTAGACATTAAAATACATATCAAAAACACCATGCAGGCACCAGAGTCCTGAGGTTGTGAGAGAATTTCTTACAGCAATGAAAAGCCACAAGTTGACCAAGTAAGTAAAAATAGTCTGAAGTGGGAAAAGACGGACATGTAATGCAAATGATAGCTTGCAGAAGTCATCCTTTGCAACTGTGTGTTTATATTTAGTTGGGTTTTGGGTTATGATCAATACACAGTGCTCTTTTCCAGTAGGATCCTAGTACTGTTGATGAGACAACTGAGACTTACACCCTGGGATCCTTCTAGAGCCAGAAACAACACAGTAGGCTCTTTAATCTCAAAAAATCTCCCCCAAATCTGTCCCTTAACCTCTTCTCAACATTCAGACTAAATTGGTTGATTTACAAATTAAGAGCTTTTGAACAAATTGGTGAATTAAGTCATTTGACATTTGTGTTTGTGGAGCAAAAATGGCTTGATAATATTCTGTCTGCTCTTCTTGTGCCCAGTTACTTTCTTGATGACTTTCCTGAATAAGTTAAGTTTGTAGAAATTAAAAACATCATTTAGAATTAGAGCAAGAGTTTCCATGAGAAAAAACTAGCCCTAGTCTTTCAGAGTCAATAACGCAGCTGATAAATCCAAAAAAGGCATTTGTCATTCATTCAGAATAATCAGAAATTTTCTTTTGGAGGAAACATTTGGTATTGTTTCAGGCACACAGCTAATGCGTTGTCAGTAAACTAGTGCCCTTCTCCCTTGCTTCTCTTCTCTGTGAAGACAAATGTTTTTCAAATGTGTGCCTATGTGTGTTTATGTCTGTTTATTCATAGTTTTACTTTTCTGATAAACATAACATAAAATGTACCATTTCAACCACTTTTAAGGCTGAAGTTCATTTATATTAAGTATAGCGTTCACACTGTTGGGCAGTCAACATCCAGAACTTTCTAACCTTGTCAAACAAACTATACTAATTAAATAACTCCCCATTTCCTACTTACTGTAGCCCCTGACACCACCGTTCTGTTTGTATAAATTTGACTACTCTTGATACCTCATATAAATAGGATCATACAGTATATGTCTTTTTACAAAATCTGAATGTTTTTTTAATATTGTGGTATTTTTATTTTAACCATTTTTTAAAAAACATTTGTTTATTTTTGGCTCTGCTGGGTCTTTGTTGCTGTGCACAGGCTTTTTGGAGTGGCAGTGAGCAGGGCCTGCTTTCTAGTGTGGGCTTCTCATTGCGGTGGCTTCTCTTGTTACTCAAGGTACATGGACTCAGTAGTTGTGGTGCCTGTGCTTAGTTGCCCTGAGACATGTGGGGTCTTCCTGCTCCATGGATCAAACCTGTGTCCCCTGCATCGGCAGGTGGATTCTTAACCACGGGACCACCAGGGAAGCCCTGTTTTTAACCATTTATAAGTGTGTCGTTTAGTCATTAGGTAGTCCGTTGTAGAACCATCTCTGCCATCCATCCAAAGGATAGTTTTTCATCATGCAGAACTAAAACTGTATACCCATTAAACAGTGACTCCCCATCTTCCCTTCTCCCTCTGGTAACCGCAAGTCTGCTGTGTATCTCTGACACCTGAAAGTAACACGACATTGTCCATCAGCCGTACTTCAATTTAAAACTTATTTCGTCTCTTGATGGTCACGTAGTCCCTTTTGGGACTCCCAAAATGTATATGTTGGTTCATCTCATGGTGTTCCACCGACCTCTTAGGCTTTATTCACTTCTCTTTAATCCTTTTTAGTCCTTTTTTCTGTTCAAGTTTACTGATTCTTTGTTTGGCCTGTTCAGATCTGCCTTTGAATCCCTCTAGTCATTTTCATGTTAGTCATTGTGCTTTGCAGCTCCAGAATTTCTTTGTTTCTTTCTGTCTGTTTATTGATATTTCCATTTTGCTCATGCATTGTTTTCTTGCCTTTCTCCACATCTTTTAATTCTTGGAGCATCTTTAATGTTTTATCTATTTTTGAGACGGTTGTTTTAAAGCCTTTGTCTAGTAGACTTTCTATCGGGTTTTTTTTCAGAGACATGTTCTGTTAATTTGTTTATGTATTTGCATGGGCTATACTTAACTGTTTCTTTGTTTACCTTGTGAGTTCTTTGTTGGAAACTGGAAATTTGATCTAATAAAATCATAGCTCAAAATCAGATTTTCTTCCTTTCCTAGGCTTTCTGGCTTTTGTTTCTTGTTTACTATTTTTGTATTGTAGTGGGCTGTTCCTGTGCTGAGAATCAGCTTGGGTTATAAATTCAAGGTCTTCTCAGGTCTTTTCTGAGTGTGCCCAGATTTCCCTAGGCATCCATAGTCTCTCTCTGATTTTCCCCACATATGAGCTTTAGGGGAAAAGAAAAAAGGTGGAGGGGGGAATGAACACCGGGTTTGTAAACTCCCTTTTGACCCTTTAGTGCCTATTTTTCATTAAAGGTTGTTTCCTGAAACATGCCAGGGTTCTAACAGATACCCCTTGCAGAAGCTCCAGGCAGTGTTGTTCTGAAAGCAACCAGTAGAGGGGGCTGCAGGCTCCTTTCGCTGTAGCTGGGTCTGGCTCCTCTGGAAGCAGGCAAACTGTTTGCAGCCCATTGGAATTCATCTGGCCTCAGTGCCTTATGACTCAGGGGGCTGCTTGCCACGTACTGTCAAGACCTGGATCACTTGTGCTGGCCCATGCATTTTAAGACACGAATCACGTGTGTAACAGAAACTGCTGAAGTGCTCTTCACTTCTTTTTTCTGAATATCGCCTGCTAGAATTTTTGGCCTGCTAGAGTTTTTATCTTATCCTTTTCTCAGGCAGAGGAGATTCAAGACAATAGCCCCTCAGTGACCGGTTCTGGTAATACAAACTGGAGCTCCATTAATCTGCTTAAAAACCTCCATTGCTAAAGTTCTTGAGGGTTTGATAGGAACCATGTTTTATTTGACTTTGGGTGTCAAAGTCCAAGAGTAATCTGGAGGCAGCAAAGCTCAGAGTAGATAGATGGGTGCAGGTTTCACTAACATCTGGAATGTGGTTATTCTGTCTGCTTAGAGAGGCTGGAATCTCGTGCCTTGTCTCCCCACTGTCCCGATTGTTGTCTCTCTCTGAAATGTCTCCTGCAAGTCAGTGCTATTCTAGCTGTTTGTTTTTCAACTCATATTTATCTCATGCCAGGTTTGTCTTAGTCCTTAGCGATACAAAGATGAATAGCTACAACGTAAGTGCTATGGCAGTTGGAACATAGCAGAGAGACACTGAAGTGTCAGAATTTGAGTGTATCATTTTGCCTGTGGGAGGTGACACTGGGTTTTCATTTAAGGTAGTAGTCAGCCAGATATAAGTGAGCACATGCTTTCTAATCAGAGGGAGCATGGTATGCTAGGGCCTGGAATCAGGAAGTAGTTCCTGTGTAATGTTTGTAGTTTCATTTAATTGGAATATGAGTGCTTAGGGGACATGAAGGGGTTTGAACCTAGAGAGACTGACAAACACCAGATTTCAGTGGGTGCTGAAGATTGAACTAAGAAAGTTTAAAAACTGTGTGGACAGTGGGAAGATTAGAAGCTGGATAATGAGATGACCAGATTTTTATCTTTTAAAAGGTACTTTATTTGTAAGAATGAAGGTAGACTGAAACAGTGGCAGACGCTTGAGGTCAGAGGCCTTTGCCCTTTAGCCAAGAAGAATTGAAGTGGCTTGTAGAAATGGTGAGGGCGGGGCTGGGGACAGATACCTTGAAAGAAATAGAATCAGTAATTCTTGGTCTCTTAATATGGGCAGTGGGTGAGAGGGAAGAGTCAGGGATGATTCTGGCCTGTGTATTTGGCTCTTCACCAAGATGAGAAGTATGGAGAGAGGAACTGGTTTGTTGGGAAGGGTAGTCAGATTGCTTTGGGATAGGCTGAGTTTGAGGAATGTCTGGGGTGTTTAGGTGGCAGTTGGTTACAAAGGTTTGGAGATTAGCTCTCACTGCATGAAGACACGAATTTCTTGGTTCTAACCTGTTATAGCAGATGAGATTGTGAGGTTTGGATGAAGAACTCAGTAAGGATGAAAGATGGCACCACGGGAATGCCACAGAGGCAAGCGGAAGAGGAAACCTGGAAAGAGATGAGGGAATAGAAAGATGGGTGAATCAGGGAAGGATGGTGTGTGGAAGCTGCAAGGGCGGATAGTTTTAAGGAGGGAGTGGCCAGCAGTGTTGGCTGCCATGGAGACAGGGAAGGGCAGGGCAGAGAAGCCCTCTAGAGTGAACAGTGTGGAGCTTTCTGGGCCCTTAAATGAGAACAGTTTTGGTGATCATTTGGGGCAGGAGCTAAAGTACAGTGAATTAAATAAAGGAGAGAAAATAGAGATGATAAAAATGAGCCTCTGAAGTCAGGGGAAATGTTTGGGACCCCCATCCCCAAAAATGATGCCTGCAGTACATGTGGTCCTGTGACTTAACTTCAGCTGGGCTCAGCTCCTGGGGTACAGAGCAGAGAACTTACTTTGTGGGTCTGACTGCCTGACCTGCCTGCTGCGAGGTCTGTCGTCTGATCTTTATGCACCAGGGGCTGCCACAGCCCCCTCTGTGTCTGCTGCTTTTCCTGGCACCTCGTATCTGCCTGTGGCCTAGTCTGTGACTGTTGGCCCTTTAGGTTCCACTGTCCCATGGCTTACTGCCAGCGAGCGGAGGGTATCATTCAGGTTCGATACAGAGGCTACTGCTGGCAGCGTTCCTCCTCCACTGCCAGAGTCCGCCCTGTGCTGCTCCGCTTGCAGTCCTGAAGGGAGCCTGGGTCCTTGTAATTCAGCAGAAGGGAAGTTTCTCCATGGGTGGCTCAGAGGGTGGTTCCACCATCTGGTGAGGAACCAAGGCCACCTCTGTGCCAGCAAAGACATCACATAGCTTCTTATAATATAACTTCTTCAGTCGTGTTAACCTGCAGTTGCGGTTTAGACACGTGTTGTTAGGGTGTTTTTCTGCTGCCCAAACTTTAAGTCACTTTTCAAACTTAATAAGGAACAGTGTATGTTATGGTGGCAGTACCTCCCTGAAGGTTGATATGAAGGAGTTAACCTGTTCATAAAATGAATGTGGCTGAAGCAGCCCTCAGGATCTTCCTTTAGTTCCTCCTGAGTAATACTGTACCGTTCTGGTCTTTGCTAATAACGCATGACATTAGGTTTGCAGAGGACTTTGATCTTCTAATTAAAGTCACCAGATTATTCTGATTAACCTCCTGTAAGTCTTTGATTTATATTTATTTATGTTGCTTGTTATGAATGAAACACATTGGTTGTCTGCCTTTTTCTTTCCATCCTTTGCTCTAATCCCACCCTTCACCCTAGTCTAATATTCCCTCCCAGCGGTCTCCATTGACTCTGGTGCAGGACAGAAAGCAGTTAGACCCATTTCCTTCTCTCCTTGCACTTCTCCCGTTTGTCCTTTCTTAAGATTTATTTGTTTCTGGCTGCACTGGGTCTTCGTTGCTGCACACGGGCTTTCTCTAGTTGCGGTGAGTGAGGGCTCCTCTCTAGGTGCCTGGGCTTCTCATTGTAGGGGCTTCTCTTTTCAAGAGCACTGGCTTAGCTGCCCTGCATCATGTAGAATCTTTCTACACCAGGGGTCGAACCTGTGTACCCCTCATTGGCTGGTCAGAGTTTTAACCACTGGACTGCCAGGGAAGTTCCCTCTGTCATCTTTTCACCTAGTCTTTCACAAGGATCCTTTGAGGCTTGCTCTGTGCCCCGAGCACCGACTCCACTACTTCTACTTTGGGTCTCCCTAGACAGCAGTGGGGAGTGCCTTTGGACCCTCTCCAGAGACTGTCTCCGTGTACATGAACCAAACCCCGATTTGCTTTGGTGCCAGAAAAACTGAGCTTTGTCCGATACCAAAGCATAGCAACATAAACCATACTGAAAACAGTTTAAAACATGAGGGCAACAAGGAGATTGCCTTTCAAAAGCCTGGTGACTTTAGAGCAAAATTAATTTAAAGCCAAAATTTTAGAGTTTTCAAATCACAAACTGGTTACCATTTATTGTCAGAGTGCCTGGTGTGGTTGCTCGTGGCTCCCAAGAATTCCTAAGCTGGGTTAATGGGGTCATATTGTGAATGCCTCCCTCCAAAATGACTTGAGTCCAGTGAAAGCTCATTAGGGCTAAGAATATTTTGGGATCCTTAATCTTTTAACTTTTGTTTTCCAAAATTGGGTTTTGCTTTATCTTATAATTTCAGTTCACCTAAATTTGTGCTCTGTACATGTTATGTTTGACTGTTGTGGAACTTGTGTTGTATGTCTGTAGCTGTACTGTGATGCATCTATCTTGTGGGGTTTTTATACTAAAAATGTAGACTGAGGACTATTTGGATGATTTGAATAAAGTGATGATAATTGCTTTACAAAGAAAAAGGAACTTCCTCCACAGTTACTCCCCATTCCTCACAGTCCAGTTGTCACCTTAGCTGTCTTTCCACTGAACTACCTGACCAGGCCACCAGTGCCCTCCTTTCTGGCAAATCCAGTGACTTCTTTACCATCAACCTACTTTTCTGCCTTCAGCATCTGACACTATTGGTAATAGCCTCTGTCCTGAACTTTTCCTTTCTCCTTTGCGGCCTTTTCTCCCAGCCCCTTGAGTAGAGGTACTTTATGGTGTCTGCCGTAGGTCTTCATTTCCTCTGCAGCTGGCGTCTGGACTGTGATATCCACTCTCCTGGTAACTCCTTCATAATAAAGCCAGATCTGATCTATTTCTCTAGTTCTAGACCAAACTAGAACTAAGACTAGAGAAACTGTTGGGTGAGTTCTTCATTGTGGCTCCAAAAGTACCACAAACTCAAGTTCACATTTCAGTTAACACAGTATTTCCAAACAGGCTAAATACCTGGCAGTAAACCTCAGCTTTCCCCTTTCTTCCACCCCCCCCCCCAGCCTAGGCGGTCGTCGGGGCCTGTTGACTATACCCGAGGGTGACCAGGAGCAGGTCAGGACTCTCACTGCCATCCCTGCTGCTGCCGCTGCCGCCACCGCCGCCTAAATTCACAGCTTTGTTTTCTCTCATCCGGGAGTTTATACAGTGTCTCTGCCTCCATTTTCTCAGGCTTTCCAGACCCTGCAAGTCCCCTCCTTTCCTTGGTTGCTCTCAGTGTCTCTAGAGTAACATCTCGATAGTGCAGGACCTTTGTGGTCTTGTCCCAGTTGACTCAATGAACCTCGAATCCAGCAGCCTCTCTTGTAGCCATTTCCTAAAACTCCATGACTGTTTGTTCTTCTGGATGTTTACATGTGCTGTTCCTGCCCTGACCGCCCATTTCCTCTCATCCTTTTTGCCTAGAAAATCCTTGAGGGCCCAGTGCAAGAGTCTTCTCCTCTCTGAAAGAGAAAGATAGCGTTGTCATGTGCGACTCTTGCAATCCTAGGGACTATAGCCTGCCAGACTTCTCTGTCCATGGGATTGTCCAGACAAGAATATTGGAGTGGGCTGCCATGCCCTCCTTCAAGGCTAGAGTGCATGTCTGGGGGCTTGTGAGGGGTAGGACTTGACTGCACTGGCTTAATCATGACTGCCATTTACGGGAAGTGACTGTGTGAGTCTTCTTTATGAACACTGACTACTTTGAGAAGCATATGGTTCAGGACTTAAGCCTGGATGGCAGAGTCTCAGCTCTGCCATTTACTAGCTGTGTAGCCACGGACAGATTATTTCTTTACCGTCTCAGCATCAAGTCTGAGGGTTAAATGTGCTTGCCATATGGAAAATAAGCTATAAGTGGTTGCCACTCTCGCTCTAAATGGTAAAATTTTTGTTCCTTGTAACCTCCTCATGAGACAGGTGAGTACTGTTGTCATTCCTGTTTGACAGGTGATGAAACCAAGGCTTAGGGAAAACTGGGTAACTGGTGCTGCTTCCCCAGACACCTGGCTGTGGGAATTGTGGCTTATTCATCACTTTATTCCAGAATATGTTTATTGATTGAATTTAAAAGAGGAAGCTGTCAAGCTCCAGGATGAGAGAGAGAAATGTAGAAATTGTCACCTGCACAGGGGTAGCAATCATTGAAGCCACTTTTTTTCAAGTCCCGTCTTTTTTTAAAAAAAATATTTTAATTAATAGATAATGACAATGTTGTGTTGGTTTCCGCAGTACATCAGCGTGGATCAGCCATAGGCATACATATGTCCCCCTCCCTCTTGAGCCTACCACCCACAAGTCCGGTCATCTTTGAGAGTGCATACTTTTCAACCACCCCTGTAGCAATGAGCTCTATTTTGTCTTGTGGCAGATAATTGGTGTCTTCACTGTGAATCTTATGTTAAAATTTGCTTTTATTTGTCGTCTTTTCCCAACTGGATTATAAGCTCTTTGAGGGCAGAAAACTTTGTCTTATACTACCATGTATTACCTCCTGTCTCCTTAGAGTCTTTGGTTTTGTTTACTAAGATAACAGGTCAAGTCTGAGTAACATTTTGTCTTAACCTCAAAAAGGAATTGTCAACCATTTCTAAGTGATGACCAACCAAGATGTGTTTGTAAATCTTTACTTTCTATAATTTGAATTAAGAAAGCATTATTGACATTTCCCAAATACAGTTTATTAAAACTGCAGCTGTACTGTCTGTTACATTTCTTATAAGCCAAGCCTCTGGACCCTTTAGGATTCTAATCCATGTTTTTGCCATTGAGTAAGAGTCACTGATCCAGGACTCTCCTATTGTCATTCTTTGGTTTTACAGTTGAAGAAAGTGAGGGCCATGTTCCAAGTTGTTCTTCCATGTGTTATCTGACAAAGTATTCTCTAAACAGCTTGGTCAAGACTCAAAATCCTTAGGAGTGTAAGAGTTTTGAAGGCTCTGTACTTTTCTTTTGACAGAGCTGAAAAGCTTCAGCTGCTGAATCACAGGCCTGTGACTGCTGTTGAGATCCAGCTGGTGAGTGAAGGAGGGTTGAACTTGGATGGGTTAGTTTCTGGGTCTGAGATGTAAAATGGGTTCTAAAGGCTGACCTCAGACAAGCCAGAAACTGTCATTACTTGAGAAGACTGCTAGACCATCCATTTTATAAATGAAAGGAAACCTCAGCGATTTGATCCTGGTTACTATGGACTTAGGGAAAAGGAAAGACGAGAGAAATGTCATTCCTTCTGTAGGATTTGGGGATCTGACTTGGCGGCTCTTTGTCTCCCCCATGTGCTACACCGTACTGGCCTTTGCCTCTCTGTAGGGTTAGAGCCAGCATGACTCTGGTGGGGTTTATCCTCCCCTCGCGCCCCCGCCCTCCGCCCTTTGACCTCCTCTTCCTGTATTTCTTTTCTCGATGAATGGGGAATGTGTGCACTTTCCCGCAGGCTCACCCTCCTGGCCCAGAGTCCCAAGCTAGACGCCTGGAAGTCATTCGTCTCCCTGTAGCTCCTAGTCAGTCCCGGCTCCTTCTCCTGCCTCTTGCTCTTCTCTCCTTGCTGCACTGCAGTAATTCCTGTCGTTATTTCTCTGCTCAGCTCTTGCAGTCATCTTCTCACTGTTTTCCTATCTCCAGTCCAGCCCCTGCCTGTCCATCTTCCATACCACAATCATAGTTTGCTTTCTAAAACCACACATTTGATCATCTAGTTTCCTTTTGCATGTAACCATTCAGTGGAACCTCAGTACTTACAGAGTCTAAACTGCAAGCACAGCATTAAGTTTTAGGATTGGGTAAGCCAGAGTAGGGCTTCCCAGGTGGCTCAGTGGTAAAGAAGCCTCCTGCCAATGCAGGAGATGCAAGAGATGTGGGTTCTATCCCTGGGTGGGGAAGATCCCCTGGAGGAAGAAATGGCAACCCACTCCAGTATTCTTGCCTGAAAAATCCCATGGAAAGAGGAGCCTGGCAGGCTACAGTCCATGGGGTCACAGAGTCAGACACCACTGAGTGACTGAGCACACACACACACACAAGCCAGAGTAGAAGGCAGAGGTGATGTAAGGAGAATGTGAGGCGGAGGCCCAGGACTGCAGACTGAGCAGTTGCGGACCTTCTGTGTGGTGCACTTTCCTTCCATGTCCCAGGCAGAGAGCACTGTTAAGCTCTTAAATATTAGGCAGACCATTCAATTGCAAGTAAAAAACTTGGGCTGGAGAATTAATAAAATGAGAATAAAGTAGTTTTCAAAGTCACTTTGAAAAGTATTTAGCTCTTTGTCAAATTTCCTTTAGAAAAATGTGGAAGAAAATGGCAGAAAATACCTCTTATATTCAAGAGTTGCTTAAAAAGAACAAAACCAAACCCTTTTTAAGAGAGTCCTGGGATATTTACTTTTTGACTCAAAGTTTTATTGTCCTCTCAGCATTTTTTTTCTACTCTTTAAAATGCACCCAGAATTAAATTAGAAGAATTCTTTCCATAAAGGGTGCCTTTTAGGGGGAACTCATCTTCAGGCTAAATAGAGATACTTTTTTTTTTTTTTTAATACGTTCAATTATTTTGATGCTTTCGACTGTATTGGAAATTCAGCTTAGAAAAGAGAAAAAACAAAACAGCAAGAAAATAATCCCCATCCCTCTGGGTTAAAGATCACATGTCATGTCTCCTCCAACTTTAATCAGCAACATATGTTATTCATGGCTTAATGACAGATGGAGAGACGAGATGAGGAGGATTAGCGTGACCTCATCCTGGAGCCTGCAGAAGGCTCTCAGTACTTGGTAGGATTAGCTGCTATTAAGATGGCCTGCTCTATGCCAGACTCGGTGCAGGAGCTTTGTGTGTATCACCTTTAATGCCTTCACCGTAGTCTTGGCTACTGAGTGTGTCCCAGTGGGTCTGTTTGATTCAGAAGCCTGATTCTCCCTCTAAGCCCTGTGCTGCTGCATGGTGAGGAGAAAGGTCTCTGACATCTCAGACTATGTTTATTCTCTTCTTTCTGCAGGTGGATAGACCTTGTTAAAAGCTGTCTGTTGTTGTTTCCCAGCAGTGGGACCATGTTTTGGCCAGATTTTTCGCAGCCTGGGGTCTGGCCATAAGGGGTAGCAAATCATTTACCAAGGTGTGTAGCAATGTCTCTTTTGACCAGAAAGGGATAAGAAATGAGGTTTTTCCCTAGATGAGAAGGTGCAGAGAACTTGAGAATTTCCCTGTGTTAGCTTTACAGCCATGTTATTCTCCCTAGGTCCAGAAGTAAACCCAGCATCTGTCAGGATTCAGCTTTAGAGGCTGAAAAGCTTCTCCTTTTGGGTTATCCTGGTTAGTCCTACAGCCACGGTTTGCTGTGATCACCCAGATCCACAGCTGACTGCCTGCTGTGTGTGAGGAAATGGGGAGGCCACCAGCTCTGAGACTTCTGCCACGCCCTTTTGTGTCTTCATTTGGGACCGCTTGTGACCTCTGGCCTGTGGACAGAACTGTGAACTCTGGCCCTCACAGGCCATGGTCACTACCATCAGTGCCTGTTGTAATTCAGTGGTTATAAAAAGGCTTGAATCATATAGTTTCCTGCCTTATGAAACACTGAAATGTATGTCACTTTTTGGTCCTTATTATAGGCATTACTTTAATTTTACTTTAGAGAAAATGAAATTTATAGAGGTAAAGTGAACTGTTCCGAGTCAAATAGCTAGAAATGCCTGTTGTTATTAGATTTTTAGTTGTTTGGAGCAGAGTAGGAGGTTAGGCTTGACAGCTTAGAGAGAGAAATATTTTTGGAGTACAGCAGCCCAGTCTGACAGCCCCTGGTAACTGATATAGTCTTCACGTATGATAAAACATTTCTTGTTTATGTTGACTCCCTTCAAATACTTTTTATTTTTACCTTTCATTTGCCCTTTTATTCTGAACAACTTGAACCCTTTGATATCGGGGAATGTTGAGACACTGCATTTCATTTCTTCATTTGAGCTTTTGTGTTGTGTTTGTGTTGTGTTGTGTTGTGTTTCTCTTCTGTGTTGAAGAGAAAAGGGAAGTGTTATTGTTTTTTGTTCTAGCAATCCAAGAGGGGTTAGTAAGTTTCTCCTTTCTGTAAGTTTCTCTTTTGTGTATATTTCATTTTGCTTAATACAACTCCTATTTTCTTCTGTGACTGGGAAAGAAAATTTCCTGACTATAATTGTTCCTGAGGGTTGTTTGCTAATAAAAGCATCTGCTCTTGGCAAATTTGGCCAAAACTTAGTAAAGCTTGTCAGCCCTATTGCCAAGAACACACCTAGCTGAAACCAGATCTGTCAGACCCAGAAATTGGATGCAGGAAGGTGGCCTGTGGAAATCCTCCCTGTTTGGTTTTCTAAAAAGACCCCTCAGAGCTCATGTAACCAAACTGTTTGAAACCAGTGTCTCCAAGAGAGGAGTTGATAGAAACCTCCTACTGGAGGCCATGGAGTTGCAGGAGCAGCTGAGATTCGAAGTCTCAAGAGACCTTGCCCTGCTCGGTGTGAGATCAGATCAGTTTCCCTTGTGGTGCTGAGCCTCCTTGTACTGTCTGTTGATTGTCCTCGCTTTACACACAGAAGCCTCGAGAAGCTCTGGTACAGTGGTCGTGAGAAGGAGCGCTGATGATGATGAGAGGTTGGCACTGGCCTCACAATAGTCTCTTTCACATTCTTCACCTGAGGCAGGAAACAGTTCATCAGCATGTGTATATGCCAATTATTCATAAGCTGGGAGACATTGTTCTCCCAAATAGAGATCATTTTTCCCTCAAGATTAAATGATCAAATCAGGTATATTTCTCCTTCCTCCCCCTTCATTCTTTGGAGGCAGTGCATGTTAGAATATTTCCTTTTGCAGACTGTAATTTTACATGGCTGATTTTAAAAGTGCGTTTTTGAGGATTTTTTTCTTTTTCAGTAGAAAAGTTACATGGAGCCTTTGAATCTTTATAAAGTGTGGTTGTTTTACTTCACAGCATAATGGTAAATAGCTCCATTGGTTCACTCTAGATCTTTCTTTTTATTCTCACTCTGAATCTTTATTCTAAAACACCCAATGTTACTCTCTAGTGGAAACATTTTTGGACTGAGGTGAATGAAGAGGCTAGTGGTTTGCCAGAACTTTGATCTTGGGCATGTCACCTGGCTTCTTTAGCTTCTGCACTGTTGTTTGTGCAGCTAGGCAGTCAGACTGAAGTCCTTTTGAGGATTGTAAGCCTAGCTTGTCATTATGCTGTACTTAAATCTGCCAGGATTTCTTTCTGGAACTCCTTTTGGTCTTAGTTGCCAAATTTCAGAGACTGTTACTGGGAAATGCCATAGGACAGGACCCTGGACACCTTTAGCTGAGAAAGCTGTTTTGACAGATGGCTAATGCCTGCAAGTGAGCGTGGTTAAGTAACTGGACTGCTTACATGCTGCTTTTACAAGATGGTTTATGACATTGTGTTTGTGTTTATGAACATTGAGGATTAGAGGTGAAAGTGTGGATCTCATCCGTGTGTCCAGATGTCCAGGACCATGTCAGAAAATCTGGGCTAGAAGTGGATCTTTGATGGGGCGGTGGGAGATTGTTTCCCAGCCATCACTCCTCAGACTCCTGTTCTGCATCCCCAGGAGATGACCATGGCCCAGGACACAGGTTAGATTGTAGGAGTCAGAGACAGACAGGTCTGGCTTGGGATTCTAGTTCTGCCCTTTGCTGGACTTGTCATGAGGTTTAAGGGAGAAAATAGGCGTGAAGTGCAGGAGGCAGTGCCAGGCACAGGAGCTGTTGCCAGTGGGGATAGTAGTGAGGATTAGAACAAGGAAACAAACCATTTGGCACATGGTGGGCAACCATCAACCGAGCTGCTGATGCAGTACATAAGTTAACAGGTGTGCTTGTTGTGATACACCAAAGTGTATGTAAAATGCCATTTTACTCAGGTAAGTTTTCTTTGTGTGTGTATATGGTTGGCTAGACAACTGTTAGGGTTTGCTTTTTCTTTAAGAAAAAATGCTAACCTGCAACTTGCTTTTTTCACTGACTCGTGTGGAGCAGCCACATCGGCTTACCATGGAATTTGAGCAGGCTCCTCCCTCCCTGGGAGTTAAGGCGGAAAGGGCCTGGAGACCCAGGGCAGCTCAGGAGCCAGACCCCAAGCTCTGTGCTGAGGGGCTGGGCCGAGACCAGGAACAACATGGGGAGGGGAGGACAGGGGTGGGCCCAGTCTGTGAGGCTCCTTTGTAAGTCCTGGAGGGTTTTCTTTCCTTCTGCAGATGGTGGAGGAGAGTGAGGAACGGCTGACAGAGGAGCAGATCGAAGCTCTGCTCCACACCGTCACAAGCATCCTCCCCGCAGGGCCAGAGGCCGAACAGCAGCAGAATACCAGCAACGACGTGGCGATGGACGAGGAGGACCCCGTGTAGAAGAGCGCAGCTGGCCCGAGTGTCTCCTGAAGTTGAAGGCCCAGCAGCCGTTTCCCAGACATTCAGAGGATTGTTTATTTGATTTTACCTTCTGTCCCAACAGGCCTAATTTCCCGGTTGGTTGGGTAAACCACAAAAATTAGCTAAAAAGAAATCCTTGTGCCTTTGGGAGAGCAAGCGTGGTGGACTGGCTGAGATTGTCAGGGCAGACAGCTGAAGAGAGGAGGAGTGAGTCAAAAAGGACAATGACTGGAAAACTCTCAGTGGTAAAAATATTTCTTCGGTGGCCTTTGCCATGGTTGTGGGAAGGTCTCTGTACACAGCTGGTAAAATACTTGCCTTGGCTTTGAAGGGCTGTATCCTAATTAATGTCATCTGCTTCTCTCGGAGCTTCCCAAGCAGGGATGCAGAGCACTGCTGGAATGAGAGCTGACTTAGGAGAATCCTGTTAGATGGCTGGAACTCTTGAAGCAGCAGATAGTTGCTCTAAGTTAAAATGAGACACCGAGCTTGGCTCACCTTAGAGGAATCTTCTCCTTAAGAACAATATACGTAAGGAAAGATTGGCCTAGGAACTTACTTGGTGGTTCAGTGGCCTAAGACTCCACGTTCCCGGTGTATGGGACCCAAGTTCCATCCCTGGTCAGGGAACTAGATCCCACATGCTGCAACTCAGGAGAAAAAAAAAAGGTTCCTGCATGCTCCAGTGAAGATCAAAGGTACCTGTCCAAATAAAGATTTTTAAAATAACTAAATAAAAGAATGGCCTGGACAACTCTTCATCAGGTCTAAAGGCCCCCTTCCTCTACTGGCATGGGCTTTGCTTAGCAGTTTCACTAATTAGTCTTCAGTGTTAGGACACCAGCTCCCTACAGTTGAAAAGAGGCACTCCAGACTGAATGACCGTGTCACCTGCCTTTCTGAACACCTTCAGTTTTCTGCCTCGTGACAGGCGCAGCCTGTTGAAGCCAGGTGAGCTTCATTTGGGGCAAGTGGTTTGCATCTTTTAAAAAGGGCAGTTCTCTGGTGGTCCAGGGGTTAAGATCCAGTGCTTTCACTGCAGGGGGTGTCAGTTTCATCCACAGTAAGGACTAAGATCCCACATGCTGCAAGCTGTCGCACCCCGCCCCCCAAAAAGAAGAAACCCTAAATAAAGAGGGCACAATTACGTAGCTCTTTTTGTGGATGGAGTATGAAGAACTAGAGGCTGATTAATAAGAGTTTGAATTTGTTGACTGTTGCATTCGTTTTTTAATTTAAAATATTAGAATAATTACCATGTAAGGAACTTGTTAATATTCAGGCTTTGGGGAGTTTAGTAATCCCAGACATATGGTTGCCTTAGATCCTAGGAGTATTGTTAAAAATTAATTCCCCGTATTCACTCTGCTCTCTGTTTGGAGAAGAAAATGCCCATAGACATTTTTCAAATTGGTACTCATTTCTTTGTAAGATCACATATTTTCAGTGCTTCTGTTAATTGGATTACTTCCCACCTCTTACAAGTCCCAGGTTATTTCAGCCCCCCCAGTAGGCAGTTATGTTTACCTTAACCTTATCACTTAAGGATCAGTTGAGATCTGCTTACAGGCAACATTGAAATTAACAGGACATTTATTTTTAAATCGCTCTTGGGTATTAGGAATTTTGCCAGGAGCTATTGATTTGTCAAGGCATACAGGTGCTTATGTCCTTGTTTTGTTTTGACCTTGAGTGCATTTGGTACTTTTTTTCCATGGATTTAGCGTTTAATTAGTTAATAAATGGTTTCCAGATGACCACCAACTTACACTATTTTAAAAAATCTTGGAAGAGTTTATTTTACCATGGGTAGTAAGAAGTAAAATGAAATTGACTTAAAAACTAATACATACATATTAATTTTTTTTTCTCAAGTTGCGTTTATTTAGATCTAAGTTTTATGTTGGATTTCAAGAAAATTTTAAGTTTATTTGGGACCTGAATTTAGCCTCTGATTAAGTCAAACGGGATCTAGAAGATTGAACCTTCATAAGAAGTATGGACTGTGTAATATTCCTGTTGCATTCATAATCAACATTTTAGAAATAAAAATTTACACAAGAAACTAACCAGGATCACATCTGGGAAGGAGAGCTGGGAGTCTGTGAGACTTACTTTTTACTTTATATCCTGTATGGCTTCAGTTTATTGTGCTTATTTACATGTTGTCCTTGGCCTCTGAAAGTTATTAAAGGTATAGTCCATAATTAAATTATGTCTCAAAACATAGAGACTAACACCCAATCCAGTCACTCTAGGAGACACAGCACTGAGGGAAGTTGATATTTTAAGAAAGTACTACTGAGCCCTTGAAAGATGAAGCTGACTCACAGAAGTTATCCAAATATTGGCTTGGCCAAATTATGGAACAAACTTTTTGGCCAACCCAATAATTGCCTTGCCTCATTTTGCTTAAAAGGTACCCACTGCCACCTCAGAGAACTTCTCATTTATTCAAGGCTCATTTATAAAATAATGGGTATTGTTTTCCTAATCAGTCATCGTGTGAGCACACCAGCTCTCATGTGTGCTCCCCAGTGAGATATGAGAGAATGAATCCTCCAATATATTCTTTGCTAAATCATCACTGTTTTTAAATTTAAAAAACAAGAAGAATAAAAATCTAAGCATTTAACCCTAGCTTTCTAGGTCATTCACAATCTGGTTCCCAATAAAATTTACAATTTTTGTAGTCTCCTGTACAGCCCTCCAATCCAGTTGAGTGGATCCACCCATTTGTTAACTCAGCACAGTTTTGAGTGACTGTGATGCAAGGTTTCGGGCTGGGCACGGGGGTTATGATGTGACTCTGTCATCCTGAGTCCCTGCCTTCAGAAAGCTTTGTGTTCTAGGGGAGGAGATGTTAAATGACCAGTTTCACAATTCATTATTTCATTTATAACAGTGGTTCAAATTAGAAACGAGAATGAGCTAAGAGAGCATGTAACAGACCTAGTCTGACCTAGTCTGCTAGGATCAGGAAAGGTTCTCTGAGAAAATAATGTTTAGACTTGAAGGATGAGTAAGTTAATGAAAGACGGAGCAATCCTTGAAAATATTCTTTGTTTCCCCATCTCTATGCTTTTGTTTATACTGTGCCATCTGCTTATACATACCCCTTCTTCCAGTACCCAAATTCTTACTCAAGATTTGGCCTCATATCTGCCATTTTCCAGAAGGCCCTCCCTGAGCTCTTAAGTGTTGATAATAGTATGTGTTTTTTATATATGAAAGTCAGTTTTGTTGGATATACAGTCTTTTGAGTCACATTTTATTTCCCTTGGGTTTAAAATACTCAGTTACTCTATTATTTGCGTCTGGCATTAAGCATTGATGTTAAAAAGCCTGACAGTATCCTCCTTTTGTTTCTCATATAAGCCACTTGGGTTTTTTCCACCCCTCTAAGATGCATAAAGGATTTTTTCTCTCCTGAAAGTCTGGTGAATTTACTAGAATGTGTCTTGGTATTGGTTGTTTAAGTATTCTTAGATACATGGATACATGGTGTATATATAGTTTTAGATATTTTTTCCTCAGTTTGAGAACATTCCTGGAAGTTTTTATAGATTTTCTTGATTTTATACCAGGATATGTATACCTTGATTTTTTAATATATATTTTCTTGATCTTTTATATTTTGTTCACTTGCTTCAGTTCTCTGCTTCAGAGACTTCTATATTCTATATCAGTTCTTTGCTAATCTGCCATATTGTCATTTTCATTCAAGTCATTTTACTGTCTTCTGTGATTTCTTTAAAAATTTTCCTCCTGTTTTCCTAAAGGCATTTTAAAATTGCATTTATTTGGTCTTGTGTTTCTTTAATCTTTTCCCCTTTTACTTCTAAGTGTTTCTTTGAGTAAAGTAAAACTCTTAGGAGTTTTTCTAATTTCATTTACTGTGGTTCTTTCATGTCATGTATCATTTTCTTATTAATATTTAGCTGGTTTTAAAATAGTTGATTGAATTTGAGCTATTTTGTATGCATGTATTTCTGGAGTGGTCTCATCTTACAGAAATGTTATGCTTCTCTCTTTTTTTAAGTAATAACTTTGAATGAGATTTGACCTTAGTAATTTTCTGCTGTTTGTTTTTATATGAAATTAGTTTCCTGGAACTTTTAGAAGGAATTGTGTGGTTCAGGATGGTTTTCCTAACCTCGCAGGGCTCCCTCTTTTGTTGATTTCATATAATATTCAAAAATATGATGCCTTGCCAACCCTCTTCCCCTCCCACATGTCTCTGTAGACCAAGGACTGGCAGAAGCCTCCTATCTTTTATAAATAAGGCTTTATTAGAACACGGCCCTGCTCGTTCATTCGTGTATGTTTATGGCTACTCTCAGGCCAGACCTGCAAAATGGAGAAGTTGCACCATGAACCCCATAGCCTGCAAGCCCCAAACGTTACTGCCGAGCCCTTTAAGACCCTGCTTGAGACCTCTTCTTTCTTCGTCTGCTGTTCTGTTCTGCTCAGCTTTAGCTTTATCCCACATGTGTCTTCTCAGTGTGGGGCACTGTCAGGCAAGCCCTCACCAGTCAGTTTAGAGAGTTCAAAGGGACTTCACACTGCTTCAGACCTGAGCACCCTTTATGGTTAAAAAATGATGGTAAAATATACATGTAAAGTTTATCATTTTATATTTAACAGTCCCATATATTCACAGTATTTTGCAGCCATCACCACCATTTAGTTTGAGAACATTTTTATTACCTCAGACTAAAACTCTCCATTAAACAATACACCCCACTACCCCTCTTTCTGCAGCCCCTGGTGACCTCTATTTTACTTTCTGTCTCTGTGAATTTGCCTATTCTGAGTACTTAGTGCAAGTGGAATCATAAAATATGTGTCTTTCAGTGTCTGCCTTATTCCACCAAGCATAGTGTTTACTACATCCATGTTGTAGCAGGTATCAGAATTTCATTCTTTTTAATGGCTGAATAAGATTCCATTGTGTGTGTATGTCATATTTTGTTGATCCATTTTATTTATTGATGAACACTTCAGTTGTTTCTGCCTCTGAACATTGGTGTACAAGTATCCGAATCCCTGCTTTCAGTTGTTTTGAGTATAAATGTAGGGGTAGATTTGTTGGATTTATATGGCAGTTCTGTTTTTAACTTTATGAAGAGCTGTCATGATGGCTTTTCCATCTTTCCACAGTGGCAGCACCATTTTATATTCCCACCAGCTATGCATTTGGATTCCAATTTCTCCACATCCTTGGCCAACATATGTATTTTTCTGTTTTGCTTTTGTTTTAATGATAGTTCTCCTAATGGGTTTTAAAAAAGTGATACCTCATTATAGTTTTGATTTGCATTTCCCCAATGATTAGTGATGTTGAGTATCTTCTCATGAGCTTATTGAACATTTCTATTTCTTCTTTGGAGATATGTCTATTTGAGTCCTTTGAATTGCATTTGTTGTTGTTGAGTTGTAGAAGTTTAGTTCTTTATTCTGAATATTAACTCTTTGTCATATATATGCTTTGCAAATATTTACTCTCATTTGTGGGTTTTTTCACTCTCTTGATAGTGTCCTTTGATTATTTTCCCTTTATAAATAATTTGTGTAGAGATACTTTTAAAGTTGGGCTTAAGTGGCTCAGTGGTAAAGAATCTGTCTGCCAATGCAGGAGACTCAAATTTGATCCTTGAATCAGGAAGATTCCTCTGGAGAAGGAAATGGCAACCCACTTCAGTATTCTTGCCTGGAGAATCCCATGGACACAGGAGCCTGTTCGGCTATAGTCTACACTGTCGTGAAAGATTCGGACATGGTTTAGTTGACTGAACAACAACATCTTTAAGATTATATAGCTATCCTGTTCTTCTTCAAACTTTCACTCATTAACTTAAGCATCTGTTGATGATTCTTTTTTGAATCAGTGGCTGGTGTTTTTGCTCATCAGCTGTGTTCCCGATACTACCCTAGGTGCTTATCGTGCATTATTCCCTGTGTCACAGATGAGGGAATTAAAGCTGAAGAGGTGAAACAATGCTGGAAGGGCTCCTAGTAAGCAGTAGAAATGGGAGTAGACTCTGGACTGAACTAAAGCTCATGTGCTGGAGCTTGGGAAGCAAGTGTTAGTTAAAGACGTGGGGCTAAAGGCTTGGGACTCTAGGCATCAGGTCTGTTAAGCAAGCCTGTTCTGATGCGCCTTCCTTTTGCTTGAACACGTGCAACCTTGAGACAGGGTAGGACAGGCAGACTTCAGGGCTGTGGGCTGTGACCTGCTGGGTGTGTTCTGCAGTGAGGAGCCAGTCCCCTGATGGAGTACCAGCTACTCAGACTGATTCTCCGCTTGCAGCTTCGTGGGTCACTGTGTATCCGCAGTGTTCTGCAGGTGTGGTTGGGTCAGTAGCTGGGTTCACAGAACCAGAAGGCCCAAGTTGTTGGTTCAGTGGTAAGGGTGGAGGGTCTTAGTAAGCTGGCAGTTCTGTGGTAAACATTCCCATTCTTTCCTTCTCTGGGGCCTTAGCTGGGAGGAGCAGAACATAGGGAGGGTGGGGTCCTGGGGCTGGGAGCCAGAGCCCTGAGTCATGAACGACCATGGAGGCAGGGCCAGGGCACGGCATGCTTAGCCAGAAAACCTGGAGGGAAGCCATGGTTTGAGTGCTGGGAGGAGGGAGAAGTCACCAGATGTGGGTGAGGCTGCAGGAGGGATTTCAGTCAAATGGAGCCATGAACAAGCTCTACTGGGTTAGGGTCACTTGAGGTTGGTAGAGGAGGTGCTGAACCTGTCTGCAGGTCTTTAGGGCTGACAGCAGCTTAAGCCTGGTGGATGATCGTGGGGATGCATGAGGCAGGTGTGTGCCTCAGTCCTGGGTACCCTGCTGGCTCAGGCTTCGTGATGGGCATTCACCTCTCCAGCTACAACTGGGCATCTCCAATAGGCCCATACTCACCTCTATCACCAGGGATTCACCCTTTGTCCTGTCAGCTGGGGTCACCTTGCCTAACTCCTTGTCTGGAGGATTACCGACCCTCTCTTGGATGAAAAGTGCATTCTTCAAGAACTTCAAGAACTGGTTTTTGCCCTTTTTTGAGTGACCTGGCCCTGGCTCTTGGGAGCCATGCTGGTGAGTGGCTAGTAGGAGTACCAGCTTTAGGCCAGATGAATCCAGGCTCTGCCATTTGCCAGTTGTAGGGCTTTGTGAAACTACTTATCGTCCTTGTGCCTTGATTTCTTCATTTATGAAATGTGAGTAATCAGAGTAACCTGGAATAGTAGTGGGGGGGCTATCAAATGAAATTATGTTCAGAGCTTGCTAATGCAGTCCTGACATAGTCAGTGTCCAGCAAATGCTAGCTGTCTGAGTTTATCTGTCTTGCTTCATTTCTGACTCTACCCCAAGCTCTTCCTGGCTCTCCTGTGGTCCTTAGTGTTAGCCTTTGATTCTCTCAGCATTACGGCTCTTGATTCCTGTGTCCCGTCCTAGAACTTGCCTACTCTGATGCCTGTGCAGCTGGAGGCCTGAAATAAAGTACCCTGTTTATCAGAGATCTACTTCAAGACACACTAAGAGCAAAGCATGCCACTGTCTCTCTGCTTAACCCAATTCCAAATGCAAGTTTTGAGAAGAAAAATCTCTTCTGTTAATGTATTGCTATGTAACAAAGTACCTCAAAATTTGGTGGCTTAAATAACCATTTTGTTTTGGTCACAATTTTGTGAGTCAGGAGAGAGTTTGCCAGGGTGGTTCTTACCTGCGCTGGAAGCAGCTACAACTGAAAGATTTCTTTCCAGGACAGCAGCTTCACGCCTGTAATGAGTGCTTCCACATACTTTCTCCTCCTCTGGGGTCTCCAGGATGTTTGGGGCGCAGACAGCATGGCTGTCCCACAGCAGTCGGATTTCTCACATGGCAAATGCCCCAGAGCAAGCATTCCAAGAGGGCGGCCTAGATGGAAGCTGCAAGCCCTCTTATGAGCTACACTCAGAGTTTGAGAAGGTCATTGCTGCTGCATTCTTTTGGCTGAACAAATATCCAAGGCCAGATCAGATTCCAGGGGAGAGGAATTAGATTCCACCGCTCAGTGGCAGTCTTCCCCGGTAGCTCAGCTGGTAAAGAATCCGCCTGCAAAGCGGGAGACCTGCGTTCCATCCCTGGGTTGGGAAGATCCCCTGGAGAAAGGAAAGGGTACCCACTCCAGTATTCTGGGCTGGAGAATTCCATGGAGTGTATAGCCCATGGGGTCGCGAAGAGTCAGACACGAATAAGCGACTTTCACTTTCTCAGTGGGAGGAGTAGCGTTAGGGTTAGGGATGCGAGCAATCTTGAATCTACCACAGCACTTGATGAGTGGATGCTGACTCCCTTCTGGCGCTCTGCTGCAGTGGGGTCAGGGAAATGGAGTTTTTAAGATGTCTTATCTCTGCAGTCTAGATGGAGGACGGGGCACAGGAGAGAGGCTGAGACAGTCCACCATTCGGTCATGCTTGTCCTGCTTTGGTGCTCAGATTCTGTGGGTTGGCCAAAAGGTTCCCTTGATTCTTTTTTCTGTGTGATGGCTCTAGTAACAGTTGTCTTTAACTTCATTTGAAACAATTTTGTTAGGTTATATTATTACAGCTGTCATACTTGTGTGCATTAAAAATTTATCAAAATTAGTACATTTTTGTATAGCTGTTTTAATATTGAAGGTGGAAGAAAAAGGCAAGATTTTCAGTGTATTGTGCTTTATTATTTCAAGAGAGAGAAAAACACAGCTGAAACACAAAAATAGGTTTGTGCAGTATATGGAGAAGGTGCTGTGAGTGATCAAACATGTCAAAAGTGGTTTGTGAAGTTTCAGGCTGGAAATTTCTCACTGGATGATGCTCCATGGTTGGGTAGAGCAGTTGAAGTTGATAGTGATCAAGTCAAGACATTACTGGAACAGTCAGCATTATACCACTTGAGAGATAGCTGACATACTCAAGATATTCAAATCAAGCATTGAAAATCAGTTGCACCAGCTTGTTTGTGTTGATTGCTTTGATAAGTTTGGGTTCTACAGAAGTGAAGCAGGAAAAACCTTGACCATATTTCCACATGTGATTCTACTGAAACATAACAAAAACTTTTTATTTTTAAAATAAATTGTGATGGGCAATGAAAAATAGACACCATACAATAACGTGGAACAGAAGAGATCATGGGCAAGCAAAACGAACCACCACCAGCCTCACCAGAGGCCGGTCTTCATCCAAAGAAGTGATGTTGAAAGACAGTGGGATTGGAAAGGAGTCCTCTATAATGAGCTCCTTCTGTAAAACCAAACAATTTCCACCAAGTACTGCTCCCAATTAGACCCATTGAAAGCAGCAGTCAACAAAAAGCGTCCAAAATTAGTCAACAGAAAGCCCACAATCTTCCATCAAGGTAATGTAAAACTCAGTGTTTCTTTGATAACCAGGCAAAAACTGGTCAGCTTGGCTAGGAAGTTCTGATTCATCTTCAGTGTTCACCAGACATTGTACCTTTGAATTTCCATTTATTTTGGTCTTTTCAAAATTACCCTAATGGCAAAAAAATTTCAGTTCCCTGGAGTAAAAGCCACCTGTAACCAGTTCTTTGCTCAAAAAGATAAAAAGTTTGGGAAAGGTGGAATTGTGACGTTGCCTGAAAAATGGCAGCAGGTTATGGAACAAAACAATGAATATGTTATTCAATAAAGTTCTTGGTGAAAGTGAAAAATCTGTCTTATTTTTACTTAAAAACCAAAGGAACTTTTTTTTGTATTAATGATTTTTTTTTTCTTTACGTTATTGTGTTGGTTTTGCCATACATTGACATGAATCCGCCATGGGTATACATGTGTTCCCCTTCCAGAACCCCCCTCCCACCTCCCTCCCGATTCCATCCCTCTGGGTCATCCCGGTTCACTAGCCCTGAGCACCCTGTATCATGCATTAAACCTGGGTTGGCGATTCATTTCACATATGATATTTTACATGTTTCAATGCCGTTCTCCCATATCATCCCACCCTCGCCCTCTCCCATAGAGTCCAAAAGACTGTTCTATACATCTGTGTCTCTTTTGCTGTCTCGCATACAGGGTTATCGTTAACCATCTTTCTAAATTCCATATATATGTGTTAGTATACTGTATTGCTGTTTTTCCTTCTGGCTTACTTCACTCTATAATAGGCTCCAGTTTCATCTACCTCATTGTAACTGATTCAAATGTATTCTTTTTAATGGCTGAGTAATATTCCATTGTGTATATGTACCAATGCTTTCTTATCCATTTGTCAGTTGATGGGCATCTAGGTTGTTTCCATGTCCTGGCTATTGTAAACAATGCAGTGATGAACATTGGGGTACACGTGTCTCTTTCAATTCTGGTTTCCTTGGTATGTATGCTCAGCAGTGGGATTGCTGGGTCATATGGCAGTTCTATTTCCAGTTTTTTAAGGAATCTCCACACTGTTCTCCATAGTGGCTGTACTAGTTTGCATTCCCACCCACAGTGTAATAGGGTTCCCTTTTCTCCACATCCTCTCCAGCATTTATTGCTTGTAGACTTTTGGATGGCAGCCATTCTGACTGGTGTGCCAAAGGAACTTTTTGACCAACCCAGTATAACAAGTTTCCCTTCATCCTTGGTGTCAGCATTCTTGAGTCCAAATGGGAATGGGGAGCAGTCAGTCCCTCAATCTATCCTGTCCTCTGGGTCAAAGCTTAAATTTTTTTTTTTATTAAAACAGCAAAAGCTATAGTTTATAACAGCATATGAACATATATATATACACATATAACTAAAGAAAGTTTTATGGTGCAATTTTTATCTTTATTATGTGTGAAGTCATAATTTTCTAGTCTATTCCTTTTAAACAGCAGATTGTGCCTCCACTCAGTTAATCTCATGATTCACTGATTTGCCAGTTGTAGTTTGAAAAGCATTGCTGAAAATTCCATTTTCTCATAGGGGCTAAAAACAAAAGAAAAAAAACAGTAGGAAAAAAAGTACATGAGAACGTTCCCCAAAAAGATTTGAGGAAGCTACCTAAAAGCATTGCCTATTGACCTCTATCTCATTCACATCCAATTTACTTATTTAGATCACTCACAAAATTTTTGTCATACCAAGTTACTTTTCTTGCCGACAAATTTCGTAGCAAAGATAACATGAACTTACCTGACCAGTAAACTCAAGGAGAATAAAAGTTGTATGCTTGCATTATTTTCAGTATTGATACTCTAAAGATATGTTTGTACTTAAAAACTCCAAACTTGCTTTAATATACCAAAATTAATCTCAGATCATGTAAACCTGAAAAGCACTGGGCCCAGTCTCTGTTGTATTTCAACTGGTATAAATGCTTTAGGTTGTATTTGGTTTGGTTTGGTTGGCTGTGATTTGTGGCATGTGAGATCTTAGTTCCCAGACCAGGGATCAACTCGTTCCATCCCCCCACCCCGACCCCTCGCAGTGAAAGCTTCAAGTCTTAACCGTTGACCACCAGGGAAGTCCCATTGCTTCTTTGTTTTTAAGCCAATTAAATAGAGCTCTTCTGCAAATCAGTTTTAGCAGTACCATCAGCAGGTAGGAAATGAAAAAAACACATCTACAACACACATGTAGACACACACACACACAGACACATGTAAATACAAACAGAAGGAAACAGGGACCTTCTAGGTTTGTGTTAAATCTCAGCCGTGCCTCAGATCAAACTCAAAAATAGTTAGATCCAAATTGTGTTTCTGGCATACTGTAAGGATGCTTTTAGAGCTCTTTATGAAGTCAGTTTGCCTTTTAGAAGCTTCTGCAAACCAGTCAAAGAATGCATTACATTGGATCCCTAAGGATTTGGACTCCTCTCTTTTAGGAGTGCTCCTTAAGGTGAACTTTTTTTTTAAAACAAAGATTCCCCCTTTTGAACAGGATGGATGAATTCCCAAAACCCTTCAACGGACAGAAATACCAAAAATCTAAGGCAATTGCTATTTAAATCTTTCCTTCTTGTTGTTTATTTGCTCCAGTTAACTTAGAAACAGTAACTAGGGGCTTAACATTTGGGTCCTCAGATGATAGTTCAGTTTTGAAGGGGCTGGTTTTCACGGGGGAAAGATGGAAGATGGCATCGGGAGTGGGGCCGGTGCACTAGGTGGAGTCCTGAGACAGGAGAGCCAAGGAAGATACACAAGGTGGCCCCAAGACACAGAACCTAGAGGGAGGGGAACATGAGGAGGTTTCAGAAGTCATTTTGTTCTTTTTCTTATCTAGCTTTTTGGTTGTGTCTGCCAATTTAGAAACAGTACCTTGCCGATGAGCAATTTAAGAGTATTGAGTGTATTTGAAAGCTTATAGGCACTAACAAAAATAAATATACCATTTGTTTTAATTTTAAAATCACAGTCCTCCGATGTAATCTTAAAAATGAGTCTGGGAAGATTGAAAATTCCTCATCATGGCCATGGTAACTCTGAGTAACCTTTAGATTTTTCAGCCCACTTCATTAAAAATGCACATGAGGGGAGCCATGGTTTTTAATATGAAACCAACTGGAGTCCCCAAAGGAGGGCTGCCCTCAGGGCATTTAGATGGCCAGGGTCTTATTTTCTTAAGTTCTCCTAGAATTCTAAGAAAGTTGCTGCAGTCCTGGCCCAGATTCCAAAAGGGATAAAACAAACTCTAAGATCCCACTTAGCTTGGTCTTCAAAAGAAAACCTCACTACCATGTTCCAGAAAACAACTTGATACTCCCTAATGAAGAAGCCTTGATCCAGAAAGAACAAAACCTCTCCAGATCCCAGATGAAGTCTAGGGGCTCAAAGTGCAAAAAGAGTGGAGCTTGGAACCCAAAAGGAGACTCCAGACTGAAAGCAGGTGCTGACCACAGAACCAATGAGCATAAAGGACTTTGCAGGTACCTCATTCAGTTCTGGGAGCCATCATCTCTCTTGTCCACCTCCTTTGGATCCCACTTCTGACACCAAGTATGTCAACTTAAGTAATACAATAGCCAGCTATTTTAGCAGCAAAAGTGAGTTTATTTACCAATAGCAGAGGAATTCTAATTTGGTATATGTGAATGACAGCACACCATAGGCAAATCCAGAGCACAAGGAAAAGTAACTTTGTTTTATGGGGAAAAGGAGGGAGCTGAGAGGGGCTGTGATAACCAAAGAGTCCATTGGAAGAAGCTGGGAATTCAAAGTATGGTGGCTTCTCATTGGTTGGGCTTCTACAGTCTGATTAGCCGGGCCATCATGGAGTGGAAAGATGTTTTCTTCCCCCTGATGGATAGTAGTGTAGAGGCACGTTCCTGTCAGAGATGTAGGTGAGGTCTCTTCCTGTCTGGTGTAACTGATGATGCATTGTGGTCATGAGACTCCCCCTACAGGCCTGTCCCAATTCCAATTTAGCTGAGTTTGTTGTTTTAACAAAAGGGCTTTATTATAAATTCATAACAGCTTTATTCATAAATAAACAAAAATAAAAATAAGCCAAGTCTATCAACAGGAATTTGGATAAATTGTAGTATGTCCATACAATGGAATATTGTACAGCCATAAAATGAACAGACTACCATACCAGTACACACAACATTATGGATAAAAACATGTTTAGCAGAAGCTAAGCACAAGAGTGTACATATTTTATGATTCTATTTATATAACATTCTGGAAAAGGCAAAACTATACTGAGAAAGTAGATCAGTGGTTCCCTGGGCCAGTCGTGGGAGCAGGGCACAAGGGAGTTTGGGAAATGATAGAAATGTTTTATATCTTCATGGTAGTGGAGGTTCTACAGGTATATACATTTGTCATATGAGTTGGACACAACTGAGCGACTAAGCATACATTTGTCAAGTCACACTGAACTATATACACTTAAATATATACAGTTTATTGTATGTATGTGTTAAGTCGCTTCAGTTTGTGTCCAACTCTTTGTGACCCTATGGACTATAGCCCACCAGGCTCCTCTGTTCTTGGGATTCTCCGGGTAAGAATACTGGAGTGGGTTGTCGTGCCCTTCTTCAGGGGATCTTTCCAACCCAGGGATCTTATGTCTCCTGCATTGGCAGATGGGTTCTTTACCACTAGCACCACCTGGGTATGGATACCATACCTCAATAAAGGTTTTGAGATACGCATTTTTTTTTTTTTAAAGATGGTCAGTAGGAGATCTCCTAGCCAGATGGGCTAGATTTGTTTTAAGTCAGACATACATGTTTTTATGTGAAGTCTCTTCTTTTAAGATATTAGTACCTAATTCAGAACTTAATTATGCCACACAAGCCAAGCAAATGAATCCTCAGGCTGCATTTGGCTCACAGGCAGCCAGTTTGTGGTCTGAGTCGTAAAATCTGCCTTGAGCTCAGCCAGTAAAGCTGTGAGCTGGAACTACACAGAGTGACTTTTCCTGGGTGTGGTTCTGGCATGTTGCTCTTGACCCTCCTTGAAAGAGGTGATCAGTAGTGCAATACAGTGGGTCTGGGGAGCTGAGTTTTTAAAAATTAATTTCACAAACTACATTATAATGATCACACCTAGAGTATTTAACATTGACCTAATTCTACTAATTATCCACATTTCCCCAAAATTGTCCTGAAAATGTCCTTCTTAGCCTTTCCCCCCTCTCAATTCAGTTTGTAATTAAAGATTATACAGTGCATTTAGTTATCATTTCTCTTCAGTTGCCTTTAATTTAGAATAGTTCCCAGTTTTTTTAGATTCTCGTGTAACTTTTTTTGAAGAGTCTAGGCAGCTTTTCTGCAGATTGTCCATTTGGATTTGTCTGGTTTTTGCAACTGCAGTATGGGATTCAGGTTAATCATTTTTGGCAGAAATTGTACATAGGTGATGTCATGTTCTTATCAGGAGGCTCATGCTGTCACTTTGACTAATTATTTGTAATGTTAAGTTTTATCACTTGTTTGCATAGTGTCTGCCAGGCTTCTCTGCTGTAAAGGTCATTTCCCCCACTTTATAATTAGTAAGTCATCTGTGGGGAAATTCTTTGAGCTGTGCAGAAAAACCAACAAGCTTTTGCCCTGTGGCTTTGGCTCCACTGATGATTCTTTCCTGAGTCAGTTGTTATCATGTAAGATGTAAATGGACATCAGTGTTTAAAACAGTTTTGGCTGTACTGGGTCTTTGTTGCTAGGTGGGCTTTTCTCTAATTGCAGCCAGCAGGGGTTACTCTCTAGCTGTAATATGCAAGCTTCTCATTATGGTGGCGTCTCTTGTTGCAGAGCACAGGCTTTTGCGCATGCGGGCTTCAGTAGTTGCAGTTCCTGGGCTCTAGAGCACAGGCTCAATAGTTGTGGTGCACGGACTTAGTTGCTCTGAGGTATGTGGGCTCCTCTTAGATCAGGGATTGAACTCATGTCACCTGCACTGGCAGGGGTATTCTTTACGACTGAACCACCACGGAAGCCCTCCTCCTTATATAAAAAATAAGCGATTTTATTAAAGTGTAGCCAGTGTTGGGAATTGCTAGACCAGTGCTTCTCATTCTGTGTTTACAGTTTCCCTGGAGATCTTGTTATAATACAAGTTAAACTGAAGCAGAGGTAAGATTTAGCATTTGTAACAAATTTCCGGGTGCTGCTAGTCTATATGGGTCACATGTTAAATGTCAAGGGTTAGTCTAGACTTCAGAAAACACCTGTAATTCATTCTGGATACAGTGCCCTTTCCCCCTAATTTAGTTCTGCCAGTGTGTCAGTCAAGAGTCTCAGTTACAAATATCAAAACACACTCTAGCTTGTCTGCACAGAAAAGGTATTTATGAATCAGCATTGGGGAACTCTCAGAATCCCTTGGCACTGAACTCCCAGGAACAGTGCCCAGACACGTTGCAGAACTGATCTAATGAGGGAACCAGCCTTCCCACTTATGGGCACTGAGCCCATCAGCACTGATGCCAGGCATACATACCAATTATGACCAGTACTGCTACCAGCACCAATGCCACAATGATGCCTGAAACTCAGCCTTACAGCTATTATTGGCTGTGAAAGCTCGATGTCAGTTGTCACTCTCACAAACAAACAGATTCCACACAGAGCACACTTTCTCATGTTGTTTATTTTTAAAGTTTCATTTGAGTGGGTGGGATCGTTGGAGCCTTGGTCACATGTCCATTGCTTAGCTGCAAGGGAGGCAGGGCAATCACATTTCCTGGCTTCTCTCTTGGGAGATGGGGAAAAGGCAGAGCTCATAAGGCAAAGGTGCTCTAAAGAAGTAGCTCCAAAACATGGCAAGTGTCCAATACATGATTACTTAAAAGAATCAACATCGTAAGTGCTGAGAAACCTACAAAAAATAAGAATAATACTAGAGACATTCCCTCTGATGTAGAAAATGCATTGTGAAACTGTGGTAACGTGTGATACCAGAATGAGAATAGATAAATATTTGGGGTATACTTGTCATATTTACATATATATGTGTGTGTGTGTGTGTGTGTGTGTGTACTGGGGGAAAGGACTTAGATGCAGGCCTTTACATCAATGTTAGCCAAAGCTAGTCAGGATGACCAGGCTCAAAGTCAGCATGGGAGGGCATCAGTCAAGGGCTTAGATAGAAGGAAGCATGCACCAATGGAAGGTCTTTGCTGTAAGAGTCTACCTCAAGTATGTTCTCATCTATGATTTTTTAAAACTGTACATTAGTAAGACCAAAAGGAACTATCAGAATGTCCCTAGTGATGGGACTTCCCTGACAGCCTAGTGGTTAAGGCTTTGGCTTCCATTGCAGGGGATACAGGTTCAATCCCTGGTTGGGTTGCTAAGATCCCACATGCCTCAAGGCCAAAATAACAAATCATAGAACAGAAGCAACATTGTGACAAATTCAATAAAGGTTTTAAAAACGGTCCATGTGAAAAAAAATTTTTTTTAAAGAATGTTACTAGTGATTATCTCTGAGTGATAGCTTTATTTTCATATTAATATTTGCATTCTAAAATGCTTATAATGAATAGGATTTTTGTTTTAATCATTGAAAAAATTAAGTTAGAAGAACGGGAAGAAAGAAAAGAAAGGTGAGGAGGGAGGGAGGGAAGAGAGAGAGGAGGGGAGAGGAATTGAGGGAGGGAAGGAAGGAATAACTGAAATTGATTTATAGCTAGAAAGCTGGTGGCTTTCTTGGGGCTGAATTTTCTAGAAGAGCAACCTGAGCAGTGCAATACACTGTGAGTGGCATCTCTCTCTCTTCTTCCTCACCCCCTCCTGGGTTCTTGGATCTGCAGAGCGCCACAAGCAGCATCCAGGCCAGTTCTTGTGTTCAGCATCCCCTTGACTGACTTCTGCTCTATGCTTCTGTGTTGCAGTTTTGGCTTCACCGAGAGCTTTGGATGGATTATTTCAATCCCAATTCTGAGACTGGAGAACTATGCTGATGGGAGAGTCCTTTCATGTGGAGCAGGATGGAGTGAGACAAAGGGTAGCGGGATCTCCTGATGTTTCAGTGGAAGCCTTGAGCTGCCTCTGGCTGAAGCTGGGACCAACCTTCAGTGATGGTTTGAAGTGGGAGGGGGAGTGAGAGGGCTTGATCTTTATCCTCCTGTGTTGATCAGTGCTTAGATGTGGGCTGTGTGATGTGAGGATGTAACCTTGGGCGAGGTGGCTCTCAGTGAGGCTCTTCTTGACTGTGGCTGAGGCTTATCTGTGAGGGTCACTCTGAGGTAACATGTGCTTTGTTCCTGAAAGGGGATCTTCATTTCCTTTGGGGGGCGTCCCAGCGTCCACCATGAATTTACAGAATAGTGTATTGATATGGAGCTGGGCAGGCTTCCCAGGTAGCGCTAGTGGTAAAGAACCCACCTGTCAACCCACAGGAGACATAAGAGACATGGGTTCTATCCCTGGGTCAGGAAGATCCCCTGGAGAAGGGCGTGGCAACCCACTCCAGTGTTCTTGCCTGGAGAATCCCATGGACAGAGGAGCCTGGCCGACTACAGTCTATGGGGTCACAAAGAGTTGGACATGACTGAAGCGACTTAGCATGGACATATGAAGTGTGGCAACAATGGGATAAGAAGTCGCTAGAAGAAGCAGTGGGAAAGAAGGCAGGAAACAGTGTCTTTTTTATGTGGGGATTGGTTCTGTCCTCTTCTGTCTTCACCCACAGCCCAGGCCTGCAGTTTTCTTAAATATTCTGCTCTGAGGCACCTGTGCTCAAGAGCCTTTGGTATGTTTGGGACTCCCAAGTCAGTTTCACATCTGGCCTCCACTCAAAGCTACTCTCTTGGGTGTGCTGTTTCATCCTGGAACCACCACCAGGAGACATTACTGACACCCTTGGCTTGCAGGACCCAGGCTGAAGATGAAACATTGCCCCTCCTCATCTTGCTTCTGAAAAAAAGAAAAAGGAAATATATTTTATGGGATTATCCTTTTGAAAACAAAAGACACAGAGCCATGATGTGACAGTTGGATCTCCCTCAAGAAAGAATGAGCCTTTTGAGACTTCCCTGGTGGTCCAGGGGCTAAGATATGCTCCCAGTGCAGGGGACCCCGGTTTGATCCCTGAGCAGGGAATTAGATCCCAGGTGCCACACCTAAGGGTCCCACATGTTGCAACAGAAATCGAGGATCCTGCGTGTTGTAGCTAAGAACTGGTGCAGTGAAAAAAAAAGAAATTAAAAAAAGAAATGTGTCTTTTACCTGCAGGTATATAGGTCCCTGGCACCCTTCAGCTCTTTGCATCTCATGATTTGCCTCAGCTTTCACACTGGGACCAGTTCTGACTGGGCAGCCCCAGACCATGACTATGTATGACAGGAATACTAAGGCCTGGGTATTTTTGCCAAATCCAAGATTCCTCTATGGGCTATCTTTGCTACATCTCAAGAAAGTGAAAAGTTAACCCACAGAATGCAAGGAAATATTTTCAAATCTTATGTCTGATAAGTGACTTGTCTGCAGAACACATAAAGAACTCTTGCCATGGAATCCTAATAAAAGCAAACGGTCCAATTAAAAAATAGACAAAGGATCTGAACAGACTTCTCCAAGGAAGAAATACAAATGGTCAAAGGGCGCATGAAAAGATGTTCACCATCACTAACCATCAAAGATTTGCAAATCGAAAGCATAATGAGATACCACTTCATATCCATGAGTGTTGAGGATGTGGAGAAAGTGGGAACCTCAGGGTGTGGGTGGCAGTGTGAAATGGTGCAGCCACAGCAAAAACAGCCTGGCAGGTCCTGACATGAGTAAACACTGAGTCACCGTATATGACCCAGCAGTTCCACTCCCAGGTTCATCCCCAAGAGAAATGAAAACATATGTCTACATAAAAGCTTGCACACAAATGGTCACTGCAGCGCTAGTCACAATAGCCAAAAGGTGGAAACAACCCAAATGTCCATCAAGGACCCAGGTGGGAAGCCCGAAACTGGGGAATAGTTCCAAGTAGCTAACTTCTGAGTGCTTCCCAAAATTGGAAAGAGAGAAGATGGAAATTAGAAAGTTCTCACTTGAACATTTCTGCTATGCGTAGGTTTCGGATTTGTTGGCTGCTTCAAGTCCCTTCTTTGAAGCTTTGTGTACTTGAATGAGTGCTCTGAGGCATCCTTTTTCTCAGTCACTAGGTGTGGAGCAAACACACCTCTCCTAGAAAATTCTCTCCAAAAAATTTTCTTCTTAAATCCAATTGCCAACCTTTTTGTACCTTTGATGGGGCAAGGAGTTAAGACTGATTATTTTTCAGAGACCTGATAAATTCTGCATTTGGTCTAATCCAGGGTTTTTCAACCTCAGAATCACAAACATGTTGGTTGGATAATTCTTCACTGTGGATTCTATCCTGTCCTTTGTATGGTGTTTAGCAGCATCCTTGGCACCGGCTTGGTGGTTAACATCCTCCCCTTCCCCAGCTGGCAAGCCAAAACATCTCCAGACGTTTCTCACTGCCACATGTCCCCTGGGGGTGTTAATGTCAAAATCGCTCCAGGTTAAGAACCACTGACCCCGCCCCCTTGCTACTCAAAGTGTGGACCATGGACCATTAGCATAAGCATCATCTGAGAACTTGCTAGAAATGTAAATTACCAGGTTCCACCCTAGATATGCTGAATCAGACTCTACACTTGAACAAGATGTGTGATTTGTGTGCTCATTAAAATGAGAAGCCCGGTTTAGTACACTGCAGTATGTGGGATCTTTCTTCCCCCACAAGGGATCGAACCAATACCCCCTGCAGTGGAAGCACAGAGTCTTAGCTACTGGACCACCAGGGAAGTCCTGAAAAAGACAAAGGTACCAAGGCCATGGCCTGGCCTTAGTGGCACCATATTCTCTTGCATTAGTCCTTCACTCGTGGCTTGTGTTAGAATCTCCACAACCTTTCTCAAACTGCATGGGCCCAAGCCCCAGATTTTCTGATCCTGTGGGTTCAGATCAGCCATCCAGGGTCTATGAATTTTGAAACACCTCTCCGGGTGATGTGCTGTTAGTTAACATCCCCTGGGCTATCTTTACTGGATACTGAGTTCCTTCCTTCCAAATCAGTTATTCAAGTTGCAGAATCTCTTGAGATAGGGACTTCCTTAGTGGTCCAATGGTTAAGACTTGTGCTTCAATGCAGGGGCGTGGGTTTGATCCCTGGTCCAGGAACCAAGATCCTATATGCCGTGCGGCATGGCCAAAAAAAGTCTCTTGAGACAGAATAATTGGCTGCCAAGTGAGCCCTGGCCACGTTTCAGAAGCAGAGGGGAAATAGGATCATGCTTGGATTCTGGAGTGGATTCTTCTCAGGCCTCCAAACCTGGGGAGTGTGGTCTCTGGAAGTGGTCAGTTGCCAAATCCCCTTCTCCTGCCCAGAGGACCCAGGGAGCTGCTCGTTCTGTCATCACACCCTGCATTGCACACACTTCTGCAGAATTCTGGCCACCAAACTCAGGCATAGCATTCCTTACAAGAATACCCAGCCTTTCTCAATTTCTTCTGTGTCCTTAAGAATGGCTGGAAAAAGTGACAGGGCAGTCTTTCTTGGAAAGCAATCTGGCCTGCATCAGCACTAATGAGTAAAATGTGTCCTTGTGTGGCTATTCCCCAACAGACAGCACATTCCTAAGGTATTTTAACTCATCAGTTCAGAAAGTCTGGAGTCCCCGTTTTCAGTCCTGGATCCTTTTTCTCCTAGAGAATCAGACCAAGACATCATTGACTAAAGGGCTCAATTAGTCTCAGAGACTATCTCCCTTCGTGTTGTTTGGTTACTAAGTCATGTCCAACTCTTTGCAACACCATGGACTGCAACACTCCAGGCTCCCTTTTTCTTCACAATCTTTCGGAGTTTGCTCAAATTCATGAGTAAGTGATGCTATCTAACCATCTCATCCTCTGCTGCCCCCTTCTCCTTTGGCCTTCAATCTTTCCCAACACCAGGGTCTCTTCCAGTGAGTCAGCTCTTAGCATCAGGAGGCTGAGGTATTGGAGCTTCAGTCCTTCCAATGAATATTCAGGGTTGATTTACTTTAAGGGTTGATTCAATATCTCCCTATCTATCACCTATCTATCTATATATCTCTTATCATCCTCTAGATATAGATTGATAGTTGTAGAGATTTTTATATTACAAAGTGTTAAAAAAATTCAGCTGAGGAAATGTTAAAGATCTTATTGGCTTTATTTAGTGACTCATGAATCGGGCAGCATCCCACCTGGTAGACAGAAAGGAGCTCCCAGGAACTGTACAAAATAGACTTCCTGGTAGAAGGAACAGGGTAAGGAATTTAAACTAGCAAAGAGTAGATAGGTTGTGACAAGGTCACCTTTCTTTAGAGGAGAGTAGGAGTCCTCACTACTGCTGACCAGGTAATTCCTCGTTGACTGATTTAAGACTCCATTTCCAGGAGAGACCAAAACTAGAATTAAGTCTCAATTAGGTGACGTGGGGCTTAGCATAAGTGACTCCATTTTGGACCTGTTCTCTTGTCTTGTTTTTAGCAAACGTAATATAACCTTGATTTAGAAAGTTTGGGACATGATACAATTTTTACAAACCTGTTAAAGTGTAGTGGCTAGAACCTTCTTGGAGCTGTCAAAGTTATATAGAAAAGGCCAAGAATAGGCTGCCTTTTAGAACATAAGAAAATTTGACTATCTTTTTTTTTTTTGTAAGGCTCATTTTATTTTTTTAATTTTTTGGCCATGCTGCACAGCATGTAGGATCCAAGTTCCCCACCAGGAATTGAATCCATGCTGCCTGCATTGGAAACACAGAGTCTTAACCACTGGACCACCAGGAAGGTCCCTCAACTATCTTTATCATGCTTCTCAGAGCCGTAGAAGTGGACCATACAACACTTCAGGCACTGTCCAAAAGAATACATTTTTCCTAGTCAACTGGGTCTTTCATCGTCCTACACAAGTTATTTTCCTTCACAAATAAATGTGCAATTGACTAGTTTCAGTGTGATAAACACCTGATTTGAAGCTAAAGAGTCACTGATTTTAGCTTAGCTAATCATCCCCACTTTTGTCTCAGCTCAAGTTCATGAGATCTTTGTTCCTTATCACTGATTGACAATGTCATTTGTATTGTATTTTCTATTCAATTAAATATTTAAAGAATGATATCAGTTGCTATTCTGAGATTGAAGACAACTGGTGATACTGAAATGGAACTCTTGGCAGCTATATAGCAGCCCCAGGAATTAGCCTGAAATCATCCAGAGTCAGCTGAGAGATACAAGTGGAAATTCAGTCTTTGAAAGTTGCATTCAGTCTGTCAGAATATAGTGTAGACTAAGACTTGAAATTAGCAAAATTGTGGACTGTCTGTCTATATATAATATATAGGACATAGCATTTCTCTGCAGCACAGTATCTTCAAGATTCTTCCCTTCAATCTCCTGAAAACTCAGAACCTTATTCTCCTGTCATTATAATAACCCCTGCCTCATGGTGAATAGGGTCTTTACCAAGAAAGGCAGAAGTGGTGAAAATATTGAGTATTTCTTTTGAAGTTCCATCCGGTGCTTGTATCTTATTTGGGGGGGGTTCCTCTTGACATCTTGACCTACGCAATGATTGCCAGTCGGGCCTATAACAGCCTAAGAGTGATCATCTGGGTGATCTTAGTGAACAAATATGGATTAAATTCTAACCAAAGTTTGGCATCCACATATGAAAATAAGATAAGTATTTAGAATAGATAAATCCTGCATAAAAAAGAGGATGAGAGCATTAATTAATTGATCTCTGATTAATTATACCAAGAGAGGCAGCAAAATTCTTGCAGAAGAAGGGAATATAGAGTGCTAACCTGTGCTCAAAAGGGGCACCAGACTGCAGTCCAAACTGTGAGCTTGTTAAGTCCAGGTGCTGAGGCTTGCTCACCTGGAATCTATTTGAGATCACCCATTTTCAGTCTACTCAGCTGCAGTAGGTAGGTACCTTGGTTGTGAGCGGTAGAAACTCAAAATAGCTTAAGCCTGAAGATGGATTTATTTTAAGGAACAATGGACCCTTGGAATCAATGGCTCTCTTGGAACATGGGTCTATTGGAACCCAGGAGCAAGAATGCAACCGGGACTCAGAAGCTCTATGGAATCACGGATTCAAACGCCACCGACCTCTCTGGCTTATTTCTGGGCCTCTCTGAGTGTCACTCTTTTTTCTCAGTAATGCAGCTGCCTCTAATCCTTCATTTCACATGATCTGAAACATGATTGTAGACAGCACCTAAGTTTTATACTTTCACAGCCTCAGACAACAAAAAGAGTCTGTTTCAACTCTTTTTCAGTCTTTAGTCCAAAAATTCTGGGAGAAAGCACTCATTGGATCATCTTGGGGCAGGTGCCTTCCCCTCCCTTGAGTCAATCAGCTGTGGGCAGAGGACAAGGTCACATGAAAACCTGGCAGCCTGGAAGCAGGAAGCAAGATCGAGTAGCGCCAGCCATTCATTCCCGTGGGGTATCCGCTGAGGCAACTATCCCACCATTTTGATGTGTTCTTTTGTATTCACTAAATCTATGTATGAGTCTGGAGAAATACAGCATGTTCATGGATTGGAAAACTCAATATGTTAAGGATTTATTCTTCCCAGATTGATTTCTAGGTTATATATATCCTTATCAAAATCTCAACTTTTTGTTGTTGTTTTGTTTTTATAATTTGATTTTTATTTATTTTGTAAAGGTTATTTATAATTTTTAATGATTATATTCTTCTGTTTTTATCTTTTTTCCCAAAACAAACAACTTTTTATTGAAGTGTATTTGATTTACAATGTTGTGTTGGTTTCAGGTGTATAGCAAAGTGATTCAGTTATGCATGTGTGTTTGTATGTGTGTGTATGCATTCACATAGTCTTTCAGTCATGTCTGATTTTTGTGACCCCATGGACTGTAGCATGCCAGGCTCCTCTGTCCAAGGGGATTCTTCAGGCAAGAATACTGGAGTGGGTTTCCATGGCTTCCTCCAGAGGATCTTCCTGACTCAGGGATCAAATTAGCATCTCTTAAGTCTCCTGTATTGTCAGGGTAGGTTCTTTACCACTAGTGTCACCTGGGAAGCCCACATATATATCTTTCCAATTCTTTTCCAAAATAGGTTATTATAAGATACTGAATATAGCTCCCTGTGCTATACAGTAGCTCCTCATTGGTTATCTATTTTATATATAATAGTATATCTGTTAATCCCAAAGTCCGAATTTATCCCTCTCCCTCTCCATTTCCCCTTTGGTAACAAACCCTTTGGTTTGTTTTCTGTGTCTGTAAGTTTGGGAGTCTGTAGACCAGCCAACTCGCCACATCACGCATCCACTGCACGAGCGTGTGTGCCGGTTTGGGTAGATAACGCCAGGATATGGTCATTATCCTCACCTTACCGTGCAGACCATCGCTGACGGCTGAGCCCCGGCTGTGTCTCTTGTGGTCATGCTCTCTCCCCTCCAGGTGGCCCAGCACACCTTGTCCTTGGGGCTGATCTCAAATCCAGCATGTGCTGGCTGTTCAAGGCCCAGCTGGTCCCTTTGCTCAGGAATGCTTTGCGCTTTCAGAAATGGGGAGTTCACCCTTGCCCACAAGTGTTTCACTTAATCACGGATTTGTTGTTTTAAAAATGACCTTCCTTGGTGACTTTGTTTATTTGCATTAAAGGCCTTCACATCCCCTTGCTGCCTGTGGCCTGGAATTGCTGACTTCAGTCCTTCTGGGAGCCTCAGGCATGGAAAAACCTTGCAGGCTCTGCATCTACATACATCATCGTGTGTGCATTAAATACTTCAGCAGAATGTAAACAAGGCGTGGGCTTGCTGCCTCGTTCACTGCAGTGTTTCCAGTGCCTCCACAGGGCCTAGCACATGGTGAGCACTCAACGACTATGTGTCAAGTGAAGGAGTACGGCACACGCGCATTTCTGTACAAGGACCTGGGGACAGTGTGTAACCATCTGTGCGCAGATACGCTATTGTGTGTGTGCATGTGGGTGTGGCGGGGGAGGACAAAAGTATCTGGGTAGGCCTGAAACAGCCATCGGGGACTACTCTAATGACGCCTGACCATCGACAAAGTACAGAATCTGTTGGAGAAACATATGGAAAACTAATATTTGTGCCGAGTGGAAGAGCAGACGTGAATTCCTTTCATAGCGAGGTGACTGGTGGCCCCCTAAAGATATGCAGTAACTCCCAGAACCCATGAGTGTGAGCTTGGGTGGAAAAAGGATCTTTGCAGATGTAAATAAGTTAAAGGTCTCACTAGGACATCATCCAGGATTATCTGGGGGTCCCTAGGATCCTGCCCAAAACCCAAGAAGAAGTTTCCTTATAAGAGAGAGGAAGAGGAGGCAAAGTGACCACAGTGGCAGAAAACAGAGGGTGCAGCCAGGAAGCGAAGGCCTGCCAGCCGCCACCAGAAGCTGGAAGAGGCAACAAGAGATTCCCCCCTACCGTCTGCAGGAAGAGCCCGGCCCTGCCGACACCTCCATTTCAGGCTTCTGACCTCCGGAACCGGAAGAGGATCAGTTCCTGTGGTGTCAAGCCGCCCCGTTTGTGGTCGTTTGTTACAGCAGCCGCAGCAAAGGGACTGTCCAGCACATAGGAACTCGTGGCCACTTGGTCCGGGGCTGCGTGTGTCCTGTGGGCATGCACTGCCTACATTCCACCGTGGCTGCCAGCCCGGGGTTGTGTACCACAGCAGAGCAAATATTTGTCAGGAGTGGAGCAAACAGGGGCGGAGGTGGGGTGTGGGGGAGCCTGGCTGCAAGGGCCAGGCCAGGTCCAGAGGTCTGGATCCCTTCACATTCACTGGGGGCCCCTGGAAATATTCTGGAAATAATGCCTCTGAGGCATTTCCTGCACTGAGCACCAGGGGCCACCAGGGAATAAGGACGATAGCATGGTCTTTCTGCTTCCAGCAAACTGGTGCCTCCCCCGGTCCTGATTCTGGTGAAGGGCCTGTACCCTTGGGGCTGCCCTGAGGTGCCTGGTGTGGTGTGCCTGCCACCTACACTGCAGTGAGCTGCAGCTGCTGCCAGCATAGCCCTCAGACGGCCTGCCCTGCTCCCCGCACAGTTTCTTGTCCCTGCTCTTTCCTTCTCTACGCATCCCGGCTCTGTGATCTCCAGAGCTTCAGCTCCAGGCTGCCGGCCAACTCCACTTTCCTTGAATGATTGGCAGGCGCATCAGGCAGGAATCATCATCAGATTGGGAACAGAGTATTTCCACAGTCTCTAAAATACGAAATCATCTCCACAGATTGCTTATAAGCACAAAAGGAAAAACTGTAACTGCCCAGTGGAGAAACTTGGCAGTTACCACCTTAACCAGAGCATCCAAGTTAACGTGGCCCAGACTTCCTTGGCGGACCAGTGGTTAAGACTTTGCACTTCTACTGCTGAGGGCCCATGTTTGATCCCTGCTTGGGGAGTTAAGAGATCACATGCCTTGCAGCTGGGCTTCCCAGGTGGTGCAGGGGTAAAGAATCCATCGGCCATTGCAGGAGATTCAGGAGATGCGGGTTCAATCCCTGACTGCAAAGATCCCCTAGGGGAGGAATTGACAACCCACTCCAGTATTCTTGCCTGGAAAATCCTATGGACAGACGAGTCTGCAGTCCAAGCAGTTGCAAAGAGTTGAACACAACAGAGCATGGACACACAGGGCACGGGCAAGCCTTGCAGCCCCCCACAAAAAAATTAACGTGACTGGTAATGGGACAAATTGACCTCATGTGGGTTTCTGCTGCCATATTCTGAGAAAGGCACAACCTCATTCCCAGAGCCTTCCTGTCCCTCAAAGGCATAACCTGGGACAGCAAAGTCAAGTCGAAGGCTATTTTACAAATAACTAGTATGCCTCAAGAATGAAAGAGAAACTGTTCCACATTATGAGACTAAATGATACAATAACTAAATGCAATGCATAGATGATGTGAATGAAAAACATCCCTGCCATATCAGTAACAAAGGAGGCTGCAACCTTCAGATTTTAGCTACCCCCAAGGGTGAGCCCTGAGGGAATTCAGGATGGGAAAGAACTGGATATTGGCCCTAGACAGCTGAGGTGCAAATAAAGGATGTTTTCAATGAGCCCAGACTTTTGCATCTTCCCATATATACAAAGGTTAATTGAGATATATGGTTCTGGTTTTCTTTAATTAACAATAATCTTTCTATTTTTTTTGAAGTTAGAGAGATTTATTAAGTACACTGCGTGGGGACTGCTGGCAAGACCAAGAGGGGGTCTGCCAATAGTAATCTTTTGATTACTACCTAGTTTTTGTTGCTAAACTCCTATATTACCTGGCTCTTCCCCGTTCAGAGAAGTCCCTCTTTTTTGTGCTTTGCCTCCTGGGCTTGAGTGCTCGGAAAGTCCTTCAAATAAAACATAATTCTCAGCTTTTAGGTTATACATTTTTGTTCAGTAGACAATGAGAATGAAAAAAAATAGCTTAAAGGTCATAATTGGGACAACTGGGGAAATTTGAATAGGTACTGTACATGGAGATAATTATGAAGTAGGAAATGGCAACCAACCCCAGTGCTGTTGCCTGGAGAATCCCATGGACGGAGGACCCTGATGAGCTACAGTCCATGGAGTTGCGAAAAGTCAGATGTAACTGAAGCGACTGAGCATGGAGATAATAGTATCCTATCAGTGTTGAATTTCTTTTATCGGATCATTGTATAAGAAGAGAATGTTCTTGGCTTTAAGTGGTACCAATGAAGTATTTAGGGGTAAAGGGTTGCAGGACACAGTGTCTAATTTATTCTCCAATGGTTCAATAACTAAAAATAGTGATATAGTTAGTTAGCTAGAGAGAGATATATTAAAGCAAATGAAACATATGTTAGCAAAATGATGACTCAACAGACACCTGGTAAGGATACATATACTGAAGTTGATTGTACTATTCTCACCAATTTTTTTCTAGTTTAAAGAATTTCAGGGAGGGCAATATATATAATTATGACCAATTCGCATTGATGTACAGCAGAGACCACAACATTGTAAAGCAATTAAAAAAGAGAAAAAAAATTTTTTGTCTGTGAATCACAGAGATGTAGAAAAAGTGAACTGTTTATTCCTCAGGGAGATAACATCCATCCCATTGTTCAATTTAATCCATCCCAACAAACATTCTAAGGCCTCTTAAGGGCCCAGAAACAGTGTTCCGTATTTCAGGGAAAAGTTCATCTGCCAGCTAAGCAGCTTCTTATCTGATGGGACTGATAGGGGAGAACCAGACAGATATATAAAGAACAAGAATATGAAGTGGAACAGGAGAAGGGCCTTCAGAAAGGTGTAAAGTCAGGCAGAGGTCACAAGAGTCCCAGAGGTGAGACCCTTCGGAGTGGAGTTGGCATTGCAGAGCAACGTGAGGGTTGGCCGTGGCGGAGCTGCACTGACTTTTCACTGGCTAGTGGGAGAGTACCGCGCAGGTAGAAGGCTATGCATGAGCACAGGACCCGGGTGGAGACGAGGGCACATTGAGTGGTGAGCAAGTTTTTTTGTTTTTAGTTAATTTTTGGCCATGCTGGTTTTTAGTTGTGGCATGAGGGCTTCTCTCTAATTGAGGTGCGTGGGCTCAGTAGTTTTGTTGTGTAGCCTTAGGTGCCCCTCCACATGGAGGATCTTAGTTCCTCTACCAGGGTGCAAACCCCTGCCCCATGCATTGGAAGGTGAATTCTTAACTGCTGGACCACCAGGGAAGTGCCATGAGCAAGCCTTCTTTGCCTTGAGTGCCTTTGTGAAGTACAGGTCAGCAAGACAATGCTTGTCTTCTGCTCCTCTTAGGTTCAGTGGCTGCAGCCTTAGAATTAAACTGAAAACAGATTACAGGCATACCCTGTTTTTTGTGCTTTGCTTTATTGTGCTTCACAGATACTGTGTTGTTTTTTTTTTTTTTAACAAATTGAAGGCCAGTGGCCATGGCAACCCACTCCAGTATTCTTGCTTGGAGAATCCCATGGACAGAGAAGCCTGGTGGGCTACAGTCCATAGCATCACAAACAGCTGGACACGACTGAAGCAACTTAGATGGCATGACCACCCTGCAAGGAGCAGGTCTACTGGTGCTATTTTTCCAATGGCATTTGCTCACTTTGTGTCTCTGTGCCACATTTTGCTCACTTTTAAAATATTTCAAACTTTTTCATTATTATGTTTTTTATGGTGATCTGTGATCTTTGATATCTTTGATATGACTATTGTAATCATTTTGGGCACCAGAAACCACACGCATGTATGATGGTGTATTTAATAAATGTGTGTGTTCTGACTACTCCACCAACCAACCATCCCCCCATCTCTCTCCCTCTCCTCAGGACTCCCTACTCCCTGAGATACAGCAATATTGAAATTAGGCCAACTTATAATGCTGCTGTGGTCTCTTAGTGTTCACGTGAAAGGAAGATGAGCATGTCTCTCATTTTACATCAAAAGCTAGAAATGAAAAAAAACTAGAAATGATTAAACATAGTGAAGAAGTCATTTTGAAAGCCAAGATAGGCTACAAGCTAAGCCTCCTGAGCCAGTTAGCCAAGTTGTTAATGTAAAGGGAAAATTCTTGAAGTAAATTACAATGGCTATCTAGGGACTTTCCTGGTGGTCTAGTGGCTAAGAGTCCCACTCCCAATGCAAGGGGCCCAGACTTGATTCCTGTTCAGGGAACTAGGTGCCACTTGCTGTGACTGAGAGTTCGCACCCCACAACTAAAAGATCCTGCGTGTCACAACTAAGATCTGGCACAGCCAGATAAATTAGTATTTTTAAAAATTGCTACTCCATGCATTGAAACATATACATTACCGCATGTAAAACAGATAGCCAGTGGGAATTTGCTGTATGATGCATGGAGCTCAAATCCGATGCTCTATGATAGCCTAGGGTGGTGGGATGAGGTAGGAGTTGGGAGGGGGGTTCAAGAGGGAGGGGACATATATATATATATATACCTGTGGCTGATTCATGTTGATGAATGGCAGAAACCAACACAATATTGTAGTTATCCTTCAATTAAAAATAAATAAATTAAGAAAAAATTGCTACTCCAGTGAATATATAAATGATGAGAAAGCAAAACAACCTTATTGTTGATATGGAAGAAGTTTCACTAGGCTGGTTAGAAAATCAAATCAACCACAACATTCCCTTAAGCCAAAGTCTAACACAGAGCAAAACCCTAACTCTCTTCAGTTCTGTCAAGGATGAGAGGTGAGGAAGCTGCAGAAGAAAAATTTGAAGCTAGCAGAGGTTGGATCAGTTCAGTTCAGTTCAGTTATTCAGTGGTATCTGACTCTTTGCAACCCCATGGACTGCAGCACATCAGGCCTCCCTGTCCATTACCAACTCCTGGAGTTTACTCAAACTCATGTCCATCAAGTCAGTGATGCCATTCAACCATCTCATCCTCTGTCATCCCCTTCTCCTCCCACCTTCAATCTTTCCCAGCATTAGGGTCTTTTCCAGTGAGTCAGTTCTTCCCATCAGGTGGCCAAAGTATTGGAGTTTCAGCTTCAACATCAGTCCTCCCAATGAATATTCAGGACTGATACCCTTTAGGATGGACTGGTTGGATCTCCTTGCAGTTCAAGGGACTCTCAAGAACCTTCTCTAACACCACAGTTCAAAAGCATCAATTCTTTGGCACTCAGCTTTCTTTGTAGTCCAGCTCTCACATCCATACATGTCTACTGGAAAAACTGTAGCTTTTGACCAGACGGACCTTTGTTAGCAAAGTAATGTCTCTGGCTTTTAATATGCTCTGTAGGTTGGTCATAACTTTTCTTCCAAGGTGCAAGCGTCTTTCAATTTCATGGCTGTAGTCACCATCTGCAGTGATTTTGGAGCCCAAAAAGATAAAGTCTGTCACTGTTTTCATTGTTTCCTCATCTATTTGCCGTGAAGTGATGGGACCAGATGCCATGATCTTAGTTTTCTGAATGTTGAGCTTTAAGCCAGCTTTTTCACTCTCCTCTTTCACTTTCATCAAAAGGCTCTTTTGATGAGGTTGGCTCATGCAGTCTTAAAAAAGCAAGCCAGCTCCATAGCATAAAAGTGCAAGGTAAAGAGCAAGTGCTGATGTAGAAGCAGCAGCAAGTTAACCAGAAGATCTACCAGAGATAATTGATGAAGCTGGTACACTGAACAACAGATTTTTCAATGTAGACAAAACAGCCTTCTCAGGGAAGCAGACTCTATCTGAGACTTTCATAGCTGGAGAGGAGAAGTCAGTGCCTGGCTTCAAAGCTTCTCTTGTAAGGAGTTAATACAGCTGGTGACTTGAAGTTGAAGCCAGTGCTCCTTTACCATTCTGAAAATCCTAGGGCCATTGAGAATTATGTTAAATCTATTTTGCTTATGCTCTGTAAATGGAACCATAAAACCTGGAATAACAGCACATTTTTTTTTTTTTTACAATTTTGAATATCTTAAGCCCACTGCTGAGACCTACTGCTCAGAAAAAAAGGATCCTTTTCTAAATATTACTGCTTATTGATACTGCACCTGGTCACCCAAGAGTGCTGATGGAGATGGACAATGAGACTGATGTATTGTTTTCATGCCAAGGAGTAATTTTGACTTTGAAGTCTTATGATTTAAGAAATACAGCCATAACAGCCATAGTGATTTCTCTGATGGATCTGGGCAAGGGAAATTGAAAACCTCTGGAAAGAATTCACATTCTAGATGCCATTAAGAATATTTGTGGTTCACGGGAAGAGATTAAAATATCAACATAAACACTTTAGAGGAAATTGACTCCAACACTCATGGATAAGTTTGAGGGGTTCGAGACTTCAGTGGAGGAAGTAGCTGCAGATGTGGTAGAAAGAGCAAGGGAACTAGAAGTGGAGCCTGAAGATGTGACTGAATTGCTGCAACCTCAATATAAAACTTTTATGCACGAGGAGGTGCTTTTTCCAGATGAGCCAAAAACGTGGTTTCTTGAGATGGGAACCTGCTCTTGATAAAGGTGCTGTGACGATTGTTAGTTGTTGACCTGACAATAAATGCAGGATGCTATATAAATTTAGTTGAGAAAGCAGTGGGAGAGTTTGAGAGAGTTGACTCCAGTTCTGAAAGAAGTTCCACTGTGGGGAGAGTGCTATCAAACAGGATTGTATGCTACAGAGAAATCATTCATGAAAGGAAGAGCCAGCAGACTTCATCATTGTCTTATTCTTAAAAAGCTGCATTTTGAGATACTTCACCTTCTGGCTATGGAATGTGTATCCCTCTAAATAAACCTGCTCTTATTTTACTATGGCTAACTCTTGAGTTCTCTTCTATGCAAAGTCGAAGGCCCCCATGTGGGGCTGGTCCCAGGGACTTGCCAGAGACCTGGAATGTGACCATTCTCCCGCAACGGTTGCACATCCCAAAGTGCGATTTTTGCTGCTGCTAGATTAATCCATTTTGCTGGTAAAAATAACTTGGCTGTTTTATTGTTAACAAATGTAACCCAAAGGGCATTGGAGATTGACTTGTTCACTGCTATGTGCTCAGCACTTAGAACAGTGACTGTGCTGGACATTGTTAAATTGCACGTGCTGGCATCCCCCAGATCCTGTAGGAGTAGCAGGTAAGAGACCTGGGAGAGTGGCAAGAAACTGGTAGCCTCCGCACCCTCTTTAACCAGGGAGGGAAAACCAAAGTCACAGGAAAGAATGTACTATGTGTTAAGTCGCTTCAGTCGTGTCCAACTCTTTGTGATTCTATGGACTGCAGCCCACCAGGCTCCTCTGTCCATGGAATTCTCCAGGCTAGAATACTGGAGCGGGTGGCCATTTCCTCCTCCAGGGGATCTTCCTGACCCAGGGATCGAACCTGTCTCTCTTATGTCTCCTGCATTGGCAGGCGGGTTGTTCACCACTAGTACCACCTGGAAAGCCCCTCCTAACTCCCCTCTCTGTAGTATTCTCTGCTGAGGGTCAGAGACTTGCTTAAGAAGGGAGGCAGATCCTGTACCTACTCTAGCCAATACTCAAAAGCATCCAACTTCTCTCTCTCTTTTTTTCCTCTTGTTGCAGAGCATGGGCTCTAGAGTGCAAGGGCTCAGTAGTTGCAGTGTGTGAATTTCTCTCTAGTTATCCTGAGGCATGAGGGATCTTAGTCCCCAACCAGGGATTGAACCCACATCCCCTGCATTGGAAGAGGGCTTCTTAACCACTGGACCACAAAGGAAGGCCCCCCTAGCTTCTTTCTTTTCTGTAACCTAAACCCTTCATCCTGAACCTCCAGCTCACTTCTGAAACCTCGTAGGGGAGCAGAATTGCCCTGAAAGCTTTTTTTTTTTCTTTTAAAATGAAGTGTAATAAATGTACAGAGAAGTGCATGTGTGTGTATGGTGTGATGAATTTTCACAAAGTGAATAAAGCAGATAGTCCTAAAGTCAGGAAACAGAATATCATACACCAACCTTTCTGATGTTCCCTGTGTGCCACCGCCTCATCACTCTCCCCGTCTCTTTCCCTTGGGAGTCGGGGGGACCCTTCCCCCAGAGCCTCTGCTTTATGAAACTGACCAGAGGCCTGGTGTCAAAGCCACACAGGTGGTTTACATGCATAGCGAGGTTTGGCAAATACTCCTGGAAGTCACACAATCTCTGTTGCAAGTGGAAGCAGAAGCTGCTCTACTCCCAGTCTTGGGCTCAGCATGAGTAGCTGTCTGGCTAGGTTTCCCCCCGAAGCAGTGGGCATTTCCTGTATCTGGGGCCTGCAGAACACGGGAGGGGCAACTCCTGGGCTCAGGAAGGCTGGTGGGTTAGTTCCAGCCTGGGCATGTGGCCCTCCTTCCCTGGCAGGAGGTGCGTGAAGAGGTATTTTTGGAAGGTGCAGGAGTTCTGTAGCCATTTGGAAAATGACTGCTCATAGGCTGGGCTGGATTCTCATTTTAAAATGATGATGTGGCTGAAGGGCCTGACCTAGCCAGTTTTCCTGGATCTACGGGTGGGGAAAGTGAAGAGACATGCTCATTCTTTTCCCCTTTTTCTTTAAATTGTGTCACCATTTTCTTTTTGTCTCAAATCCCTCTAACCCACAAGCTTCAAGAGAATCGTGTGGTGTCTCCCGCAGTTCATTGGCTGTTTGATGCTGTTTGCAGGTAAGTGTTTCATCTTGTCTCAAATCAGCCAGGGCTCTGGGGTCACTTTAAGTCGAGTGAAAGTTTAACCCTCAATTTTCCACCAAGGATCTCTGGCTCTGGAGCCCTCACCTGGAGTCCCCCTGCCCTTCCAGGCAGGACCCTAAGTGCCCTCCTACTCTCTCCCCTCTGTCTCTCTCTGCTTTGCCCTGCTGCCTTCATCCTCACTGAGAGCTGCAGCTTTTTTTAAAAAAATTGTAATTGATTTACAGTGTTGAGCTAATTCCTACTGTATAGCAAAGTGATTCAGTTATATATACATATGTACCTCTTTTTCATATTTTTTCTATTCTGTTTTATCACAGGATATTGAATATAGTTCCCTGTACTATACAGTAGGACCTTGTTGTTTACCCAATGTGTATATAATCGCTCACATCTGCTAACCCCAATCTCCTACTCCACCCCTCCCCCAGGCCCCTCCCTCTTGGGAATCGCCAGTCTGTACTCTGTCTGTGAGTCTGTTTCTGTTTTGTAGATAGGTTCATATTTTAGGTTCCACATGTAAGTGATATCATACTGTATTTGTCTTTCTCTTTCTGGCTGTCTTAGTATAATCATCTCTAGGTCCATCCACATTGTGGAAAAGGCGTTATTTCATTGTTTTTTTATGGTTGTGTAGTATTCCATTCTAAACATGTACTACATCTTCTTTATCCTTTCACCTGTCGATGGACATTTAAGTTGTTTTCCTGTCTTGGCTACTGTGAATAGTGCTGCTATGAGCACTGTTACAGGCGTGCATGTATCTTTTTGAACTGTAGTCTTGTCTGGATATATGCCCAGGAGTGGGATTACTGGACCGTATGGCAACTCTAGTGTTAGTTTTCTGAGGACCATCCATACTGTTTTACGTACTGGTTGCACCAACTTACCTTCCCACCAACAGGGTAGGAGGGTTCCCTTTTCTGTACACCCTCTCCATCATGTATTTGTAGACTTTTTTTTTTAATTGGAGCATAATTATTTTATAATGTTGTGCTAGTTTCTGTTGTACAATGAAGTGAATCAGCTATATGTATACATTTACCCCTTCCCTTTTGGACTTCCCTCCCCAAACCTGCATCCCACCCATTTAAGTCATCAAAGAGCAACAAACTGAGTTCTCTGTATTGTATCACAAGTTCTTCATTTTGACCAGTATGAGGTAGTACCTTACTGTAGTTTTGATTTGCATTTCTCTAATAATTAGCAATGTTGAGCATCTTTAATGTGCTTATTGGCCATCCATATGCCATCTCTTGGGATACCCTCATAGCTCAGTTGGTCAAGAATCCGCCTACAATGCAGCAGACCCCGGTTCGATTCCTGGGTCAGAAAGATCCCTTGGAGAAGGGATAGGCTACCCACTCCAGTCTTCTGGCCTGGAGGATTCCAAGGACCATATAGTCCATGGGGTCACAAAGAGGTGAATACGACTGAGTGACCTTCACTTTCACTTTCATGTGCCGTTTAGAGAAATGTCTGTTTAGCAGCTGCAGGTGATTTTTTTGAAATAATTTTGTTTATTTATCTATTGGCTGTGCTGGGTTTTGTTGCTGCTCAGGCTCTTCCTCTAGTTGCTGTGAGCGGGGGCTACTCTCCAGTTGTGGTGGGTGGGATTCTCATTGCAGTGGCTTCTCTTGTTGCAGAGCATAGGCTCTAGGGCATGTGGGCTTCAGCAGTGGCAGTTGCTGAGCTCTAGAGCACAGGCTCAATAGTTGTGGCACACGGGCTTAGTTGTTCTGCTTATGTGGGATCTTCCCGGATCAGGAATCAAACCCATGTCTCCTGCATTGGCAGGCAGATTCTTTACCATTGAGCCACCTAGGAAGCCCCAGTTGCAGTTTTTGCTAATCATCTATCCATTCACTCACTCATCCATTCATTTGATCAGTGCCAAGTCCTGTCCCTAAAACAGGATGGCGGATCGGGCAGACAAATGACTTTGTATCATCACCATTTTTGCCTTTACCCTTGAGAACTCTTTGTTTCCACATCTCCACTTCCTCCCAAGGCCATGTCCGTGTTCTCTGAAGAACCTCTGCTCCTTCACTTGCATAGCATATCTGTGTCCAAACCCCTTTCTCAGTTCAGTTCAGTCACTCAGTCATGTCTGACTCTTTGCGACCTCATGAACCAGGCCTTCCTGTCCATCACCAACTCCCAGAGCTTACTCAAACTCATGTCCATCCTGTTGGTGATGTCATCCAACCATCTCATCCTCTTTCATCCCCTTCTGCTCTTGCCTTCAATCTTTCCCAGCATCAGGGTCTTTTCCAATGAGTCAGCTGTTCGCATCAGGTGGCCAAAGTATTGGAGTTTCAGCTTCAATATCCGTCCTTCCAGTGAACACCCAGGACTGATCTTTTAGGATGGACTGATTGGATCTCCTTGCAGTCCAAGGGACTCTCAAGAGTCTTCTCCAACACCACAGTTCAGAAGCGTCAAATCTTCAGCGCTCAGCTTTCCTTATAGTCCAACTCTCACATCCATACATAAATACTGGAAAAAACATAGCTTTGACTAGATGGACCTTTGTTGTCAAAGTAATGTCTCTGCTTTTTAATATGTTGTCTATGTTGGTCATAGCTTTTCTTCCAAGGAGGATGCGTCTTTTAATTTTATGGCTGCAATCACCATCTGCATTGATTTTGGAGTGCAAAAAATTAAGTCTGACACTGTTTCCACTGTTTCCCCATCTATTTACCATGAAGTGATGGGACCAGATGCCATGATCTTAGTTTTCTGAGTGTTGAGTTTTAAGACAACTTTTTCACTCTCCTGTTTCATTTTCATTAAGAGGCTGTTTAGTTCTTCTTCACTTTCTGCCATTAAGGTGGTGTCATCTGCATATCTGAGGTTATTGATATTTCTCTCAGCAATCTTAATTCCAGCTTGTGATTCATCCAGCCCAGCATTTCTCATGATGTACTCTGCATATAAGTTAAATAAGCAGGGTGACAATATAAAGCCTTGACGTACTCCTTTTCCTATTTGGAACCAGTCTGTTGTTCCATGTCCAGTTCTAACTGTTGCTTCCTGACCTGCATACAGGTTTCTCATGAGGCAGGTCAGGTGGTCTGGTATTCCCATCTCTTGAAGAATTTTCCACAGTTTATTGTGATCCACACAGTCAAAGTCTTTGGCTTTGGCATAGTCAATAATGCAGAAGTAGATGTTTTTCTGGAACTCTCTTGCTTTTTTGATGATCTAATGGGTGTTGGCAATTTGATTTCTGCTTCTTCTGCCTTTTCTAAATCCAGATGCCTTCTCTAAACCCCTTGCTGCTGACCCTCATTTCCAGCTCCCTTGGTCTGAGACAGAGAATAAAATAGTAATATCTTTGGCACGAGTTTCTTCCCCAACTTTCCCTTTCTGAGACCCTCCCTGTCCCCCATCCTCTCTCCATGCCAGATCCTGAAATGGAAGTGCCATTTGTGGGGAGATGCTGTATTTTTGTTCTTCCAGAAACCAAAGCAGGGAGCCCCCTGGTTGCCCAATGGTTAGGACTCAGAGCTCTTCCTACTTAGGCCCCAGATTTGATTCCTATTTGGGGAACTAAGATCCCATAAGCTGCATGGCTCAGTCAAAATAAAAGAAACCAAAGCAAAACCAAAGAGTGGTGGCAGAGGTGAGAGGAAGTGACAGAGAGGGTCTCAGAAAGGGAAAGTTGGGGAAGAAAATAAAATACAAGCTCTGGAGGCCTGGGCTGCTTGCTGGGAGATGACTTTCTGAGGCAGAAGCAGGGTAAAGGTTGACCTAGAAGATGGCAGTGGCTTCCAGGTGCTCACTAGGGTGTCAGTGAACACTCATCCACTTCCTCTCTTTTCTTGAACCTGCCGACTGTTTGGAAGAAGCAGTCTCTGAGTCCTTTGAACTGCCTATTGGTCAGAGGGAGAAGCTGTCTTGGCTCTCAGGCAAGGTCTCTGAATCTGAGCTGATCACCTGGAAGAGGTATGTAGCTGGGGAGGGAAAATACCAGGGCATTCAGAGTATATGTGCTGAGCCTGAAAGTCGCTCACTGACACAGAGCAATATATATGCCATGTGAACTGGATGTTCATAAGGGCTTGATCAGTGAGTTTTCCGGAACAGAGTCTTTAAAAAAGTTACATATTTATTCATTTCAAATAGGTAATCCAAGCACAGGACACAACATTTCCAAAAGTGCCCAAAGGTATGTGTAGTGAAAAATAAATGTCTTTCCCTCTCCTGTGCCCAAGTTCTTCAGTTTCCTTTGCAGAAACAACTACTGTTGTCAGATTTTGTTATTGTTCAGTCACTAAGTTGTGTCTGATTCTTTGCAATCCTGGCATGGATTGCAGCATGCCAGGCTCCCCGTCACTATCTCCCAGAGTTTGCTCAAACTCATATCCATTGAGTTGGTGATGCTATCTAGCTCATCCTTGGTCATCCCCTCAATCTTTCCCAGCATCAGGGTCCTTTCCAGTGATTTGGTTCTTTACATCAGGTGGCCAAACAAAGTATTGGAACCTCAGCTTCAACATCATTCCAATGAATGTTCAAGATTGATTTCATTTAGGATTGACTGATTTGATCTCTGAAAATCACAAGTGTGCGTGTGTTTGTGTGTCTGTGAAAAAATACAAATGGGCATATTATATATACTGTTTTTAACTGTGTTCTTTTAAGAGTATATTTTGGATTCTTTTTTCTTAACATATACTGTATGGGCTGGGGTAGCTTTGAAAAGCAGAAAAACCTTGTTCCCATACAACCCTGGAGCTTTACTTCAGATCAAGTAGCTCCTTATTTGCAGCTGTTTTTTTCTTTTCTTCTTCTTCTTTTTTTTTTTTTTACAGACAGTGTGGTCCCTGGGTGACCTGAAGCTGTCTTGCTCAGGCAAACATCCTGGCATGGGACAGGCAAAGAGCTAACATCCCTGGCAGATTTCACTGGGATTCACATCCCCCATTCTTATGCAATTCCCTACATCTGGAATTTGTTCTCAGAGTTTATATGAGAGATACCAGCACCAAGCCCTTACCTGGCTACTCAATTTTTATTTCTTTCCAGGTCTTGTAGGTGAATGAAATGTTTTCTGGGTGTTGTGGAGATCATTTCAGAGATCTACATTTCTGGCTCATGGAGAGAGGCTGGCAGGGGCTGTGTTTAAGGGATTAAGGCCCCATGGTGCTGTCTGTGGCTTCAAGATTACTCAGGCCAGGGTGAGCTGTTTCCCTGAAGTGGTCTGGAATGCAGGAAGTGGCATGGGACACAGCTCTTAATGTTAAAAGGCTAGTTAATCAGACCACTTTGGATGCAGGTGTATCTGAATCACCTTGTAGAATGCTGTGTCCTTTCCCTTCCCTTTTGCTCTCTGCCTGCCAACATTGCTCATTTTCTTTTCTTTTTAATATTTATTTTATTCATTTATTTGGCTGTATCGGGTCTTAGTTGCATGGCACAAGGGATCTTTGATCTTTGTTGTGACATGTGGGGTCTTTAGTTGTGGCATGTGGGATCTAGTTCCCCGACCAGGGATCAATCCTGGGTCCTCTGCATAGGGAGCAAAGAGTCTTAGCTACTGGACCACGAAGGAAGTCCTGCTCCTTTTCTTTTGATGAGCTTTCTAATCCTAGGGGTCCATTTCTGCTGCCCCAAAGCAGCTTGGGTCAGCTCAGATCAGCTCCTTAATTTGATTTAAATGTTCCAAAGAAAAAATATCATGGTGGGTATTTCTTTAAATTTCATCAGATTGAATTGCTTACAAGATTTTGCCAATCATATAAAGGGAAAACAACCAGATATACTGATCCCCTGTTCTTAGAGTGGCACCACAGCCTGAGGCTCTTGGAGATTTGTTACCTTATTTGCTCTTTTTAAAAATAAATAACAGCTTTATTGAGATATAATCCACCTGCCATGCAACTCACCTACTTCAAGTAAACAATTCAGTGGGTGTTTTTTTATATTCACAGAATTGCAGAACTATCACCACAATCAATGTTAGAATGTTTTCATCAATCACTCCCTCCCATCAAAAAGCCCCATCAGTTCAGTTCAGTTCAGTCGCTCAGTTGTGTCTGACTCTGCAACCCCACGAGTTGCAGCATGCCAGGCCTCCTTGTCCATCACCAACTCCAGGAGTTTACCCAAACTCATGTCCATCGAGTTGGTGATGCCATCCAGCCATCTCATCCTCTGTCATCCCCTTTTCCTCCTGCCCCCAATCCTTCCCAGCATCAAAGTCTTTTCCAATGAGTCATCTCTTCACCTGAGGTGGCCAAAGTACTGGAGTTTCAGCTTCAACATCAGTCCTTCCAATGAACCCCCAGGACTGATCCGTTTGGATGGACTGGTTGGGTCTCCTTGCAAGGGACTCTCAAGAGTCTTCTCCAACACACTTCAAAAGTATCAATTCTTTGGCGCTCAGCTTTCTTCACAGTCCAACTCTCACATCCATACATGACTACTGGAAAAACCATAGCCCTGACTATACGGAACTTTGTTGGCAAAGTAATGTCTCTGCTTTTTAATATGCTGTCTAGGTTGGTCATTACTTTCCTTCCAAGGAGTAAGCGTCATGTTGGAGAGGTCTGACAGAATGTGGTCTGCTGGAGAAGAGAATGGCAAACGACTTCAGTATTCTTGCCTTGAGAACCCCATGAACAGTATGAATAGGCAAAATGATTGGATATTGAAAGAGGAACTTCCCAGGTCGGTAGGTGCCCAATATGCTACTAGAAATCAGTGGAGAAATAACTCCAGAAAAAATGAAGAGAGGTGGAGCCAAAGCAAAAACAATACCCAGTTGTGGATGTAACTGGTGATAGAAGCAAGGTCCAGTGCTGTAAAGAGTAATATTGTATAGGAACCTGGAATGTTAGGTCCATGAATCAAGGCAAATTGGAAGTGGTCAAACAGGAGATGGCAAGAGTGAACGTTGACATTCTAGGGATTAGCGAACTAAGATGGACTGGAATGTGTGAATTTAACTCAGATGACCATTATATCTACTACTGTGGGCAGGAATCCCTTAGAAGGAATGGAGTAGCCATCATGGTCAACAAAAGAGTCCAAAATGCAGTACTTGGATGCAATCTCAAAAGTGACAGAATGACCTCTGTTCATTTCCAAGGCAAACCATTCAATATCAAGGTAATCCAAGCCTATGCCCCAACCAGTAACTCTGAAGAAGCTGAAGTTGAATGGTTCTATGAAGACCTACAAGACCTTTTAGAACTAACACCCCAAAAAGATGTCCTTTTCATTATAGGGGACTGGAATGTAAAAGTAGGAAGTCAGGAAACACCTAGAATAACAGGCAAATTAGGCCTTGGAGTACAGAATGAAGCAGGGCAAAGGATGATAGAGTTTTGCCAAGGGAACGCACTGGTCATAGCAAACACCTTCTTCCAACAACACAAAAGAAAACTACACATGGACATCACCAGATGGTCAACACTGAAATCAGATTGATTATATTCTTTGCAGCCAAAGATGGAGAAGCTCTATACAGACAGCAAAAACAAGACTGGGAGCTGACTGTGACTCAGATTGTGAACTCCTTATTGCCAAATTCAGACTTCAATTGAAGAAAGTAGGGAAAACCATTAGACCATTCAGGTATGACCTAAATCAAATCCCTTATGATTATACAGTGGAAGTGAGAAATAGATTTAAGGGACTAGACCTGATATACAGAGTGCCTGATGAACTGTGGATGGAAGTTCATGACATTGTACTGGAGACAGGGATTAAGACAATCCCCATGGAAAAGAAATGCAAAAAAGCAAAATGGCTGTCTGAGGAGGTCTTACAAATAGCTGTGAAAAGAAGAGAAGTGAAAAGCAAAGAAGAAAAGGAAAGATATTCCCATTTTGAGAAAGCCCCATAGCCATTAGCAATTACTTACCCCTCAGGCCAAGGCATCCACTAACATACTTGTTTTTTCTATGGATTTGCCTGATCTGGACATTTCATATAAAGGGGCTCATATAATATGTGGTCTTTCAAGACTGGCTTCTTTCATTTAGCAGGACATTTTCAAGATTCAGCCCTGCTGTAGCATTTATCAGGACTTCACTCCTGTTTATGGTCAAGTAATATTCCATTGTGTGGCTATGTCATATTTTACTTATTCATTAATCAGCTGATGGACATCTGGGTTTTTTCCACTTTATTGGCTATAATGAGTAAGGGTACTATGAACATTCCTGTAGGCATTTTTGTGTGGACCTCACTTGAACTTGGGCTTCCCCATTGGCTCAGTGGTAAAGAATCCGCCTGCAGTGGAAGAGATGCGGGTTCTATCCCTGGGTTGGGAAGGTCCCTTGGAGGAAGAAATGGCAACCCACTCCAATGTTCTTGCCTGGGAAATTGGATGGACAGAGGAGCCTGGTGAGCTACAGTCCACGGGGTCACAGTGAGACATGACTGAGCACATAGGTACACTTGATTTTTACAGCAACTCTCATGAGATGTACAGACATCGTTGTATAGACAACAGAAGTCATTCCAAGATTGTAGACAGGAATTTTTAATACAGCTGTTAAGATTTCTGAGCCCATGTTTTTTCCAGTCTTTGTGCACAGAGTTGAAATAACTGCTTCGACAGAACGTGGTGTAGATATGTCCACAGGAAGGACCTGTGAAGAGGAAAGGTTATTTTTCAGTTATGAAATTTCAGCCCTCTCCCCAGTGTCCCCCTTCTCTTTGCCTTTTCCCTCCTCTCCTAGTTTTAACTTTCAAGTATCGGGGTTTCGGCCTCTCTGGTGGGTACAGAATCCACTCTCACTCATTTACACTTTGGTGTGGAATATAATTTTGTGCGAATGTGATGTTTGCATTTTCGAGTCACCCTGATGAGGTGAAAGCTCCTTTGCTAGTAGCAAGCACTGAGGTGCTATTTGAAGCAGGGACAGGCAGAGGGAGGATTTCTTGGATAAGCTCCTTCTCCTGTCGGGTCCCAGGTTTCCAGGACGAAGGCCACCCACCGTGGGGATAGGGGCTGCGTGGACCGCCACCTGCCCGCGGCCTCCCCACTACCCCCGGCTAGGTCGCGCGCACCGTTGCTCGGCAACCACCCGTTCACGCAGGTGGCTGCCCCAGAACCCTGCGGGGAGCGCGCGCACCCGCCGGGACGCAGGGCCGTCCGCGCGGCCCCGACGTCAGACCCACCCCTCTCCTCAGTGCCTGGCAGGCCCGGCAGGAGGCCGAGCCCCGCCCCGCTCGGAGGGCAGCCTGTAGAACCCACGAATCAGAGAGACCGACACATCGCCCGGCCGGGCGCCGGGCAACCAATCGCCGCACGCGTGTGATCCCGAGCCCGCCGGGGAGGCCGGCTGCGGGCGCTGAGGCGGCGACGGCGGGAGTCGCTGCTGAGGCGGCCGCGGGCGCGGGTCGTGTCAGCGCAGCTCCTCGGGGCCGGGCCGGGCTGGCAGCAGCTGGCGCCTGGCGGTGAGGGCGGGCTCCCGAGGTGGGCGGAATGGCCCCCACCTAGGGCCGTGGGAATAGCGGCTGAGCCCAGGATGCTGAGGAGGCGGCGCGGCGGCTCCTCACTCATTCGAGGTAAGGGGGACGCCGCGCTCGTTGCGGCGCGCCGCCCCGGCCCCGCTGTCTCCCTGCCGCCGCTCACCTGGCTCCGAGTCCCGGCCGCGTCCGTCCTGGCATCCCTCGGCCCCAGTCGCCGCCGGCCCGCGAATCTCCCCGGGGCTGCTCCAGCCCCGCCCCCTCAGCGCGGAGCTCCCCGTCCCGGCCCGGCCGGGCCCGGCTCCGAGCCCGCAGCCCTGCCCTCAGCGCCCGAGCTTCCCGGTCTTGGGCTTCCCCGTGGCCCGACTCGCCCCCGCAGTGGTCGGCCTCCCGCGCTCTCCCGCCCCCTCCGCGCCTTCCTGTCCCCCAGGCAGGGCCGGCACTGTTTCCCAGCCTCCGCAGTCCTTCGGGGCGTCTTCCCGGGATGAGACGCCCGGGGGGCCCCCCAGCCCATCCCTCGATCGGACTTTTGCCCTCACCTCTACCCGGACTTCCCTTCCCCAGGCTCACCCCATCCTTGCCCCCTATACCAGGTCCTCTCGGCATTTCACTCGCGCCCTCCCGCCCCCCACCCCACGCCGTGTGTCCCTGGGTTTTGCCCTTTTGCCCCCAGATGCTTTCCTTTCCCAACTCTCCCCCTCTCTCCATTTTCATCACCCACCGTCGCTAACACGCAAACCTGCAGGCACCGCTCCTCTCCTGAGTGCCCGTCTGTAGTTTTAGCCTAATTCGTCTTTAAATGAGCTACACCCATAACATGGAAAGTGTGTTGCCTAGAGTTTGGCACACAGTAGGTCTGGCACGTGGTAGGTGCTCACGCGTGTTACTCTCTTCCTCCTTTGAGGCCTTTGTGCCCTCCAGATAGCGGTATCGAGATGTTCAGCATCCAGCACCTCTAGAGTAGTATGGGAGATGGCAGGATGAATTAGGCATCTCCAAGTGTGATGAAGATATTGCATTGTCAGTTATTTACTTACAGCAGTCATTCCGAAGAATTAAATTTTGCTATCTATGTGTCATGTATTGTTTTATAATAATTGGCTTTGTAAAGAGTTCTTAATAAGGTTTGCAACTTAGTCCCACCACCCCATCTCCAGTGTTTGCTGAACTTTTATTTTTAGGGAAGGAAGAGCCCCCATCTCCTAGTTGAAATTGCATTGTGTCTAAGAAGGGTTTCGAGTGTTTCTCTCCCAGCTGGATAGTCCAGTCCTGCAGTGAATTTTCATCCTTTAAGAGCCTAGAGGAATTAGGTTTAGATTTCTTGAAATCAACCGTGGAAGGGATCAGAAATGCTTAGGAGTGGAAGTTCTGACAAGTTCTCTCAGAGTGAAAGAGGAATTAGCCACCTCCCCCGCCCTTTCTGGCTATCAGGGGGAAATAACTAGAGTATTTTTTAAAAAAGAATAAAGTTTGACTTTTGAAAATTATAAAAGCCATGTTACTGGCCTCAAGCCATTCTTGCTTATTTGCTCTGATGATTTCCAAGCCTGTATGAATCAGTTGGCTTTTTCTACTCCTGGAGGGTTGAGGAAAGCGTGTGACTGAGCTGCTGGTGGTGTTCTAAACTTTTGCATTCCAACTTGGCTTGCACTGCCTGGAGATCCTTTGACTCACTCCTTAGGTACCGCTTATGTACCTAAACCTCATTGCTATTTCTAGATCTTTACTATTCTCTTTTTGACTTGACTTATCTTACTCTTGACCTCTTTACATTGCTTATTTTGCCTCCTACTTTGCAGAATTGGTGGGCGTCAGCCCTGAACCCTTAAAGGTCTACCATTTTTCTGTGTGCTTGAACCTATCTGATTTCTGCTCACCTTTTCTTTTATCAGAGGAAGAAGGTATTACCTTCTGAGGCTCACATCTTTCATATTCTATATTCTCTTTTTTTCTCAGCTTGCACACATGTTCAGGTTTTCACCATCCAAAACAAACCAAAACGAAACATTACCTTGATATACTTTCCCTCAGATTAATGTGGTATTCCTTAGGATTTTGTTTTCTGTTCTTTTCCCTGTCCTCTAGTTCGTGGCTTCAAGTAGCACCTATGTATTTTTGGTTTACAACGGTATATGTTCAGTCCTCATTTTTCTTGAACTTCAGGAATTTCATGTTCGTCTGTCGGATAACTATACTTGGATACTTGTACTTCAAACTTGGGTACTTTTTCCTTTCTCTTCTTACTCAAAGCTGCCTCAAGGACATCCACAAACCTCCTATTTTAAGTTCTGTACCCTAGAAACCTTAGAATCCTCTTCTCTCCTATCATTATGTCTGCCATAGATCCTATTGTTGCTACCTGAAATCCTTTTCTTTTCTTTCCTCATTGACAGAAGATTGCTGTGGCCTGGGTTATGTTTTTCCTGAACAGATTTCAACCCAGGCTCTACTTTAAAACCCCCTGGGAGCTTTTAAAGGTTGAGGATGAGGGGATCAAGGCCTCCATAGAGATTCTGAGTCTTGGTCTGCTGTGGGGCCAGACCTTTTCATTTAAAAAATCATTCTCATGCAGCAGTAATAGGCAGCAAAGGCTGAGAACTGGCTTGAGAGCTCTAAGAGGGACTGAGAATGGTGAGGAGCTATATATAGCATTTAACTCATCCTTTAAAAATCAACAGAAATGTCACATTTACCCATTAAAGTACTTATCACATTAAAAATTTTTTTAATTGGAAGATAATTTCTTTAATTTGGAGGATGATGTTGTGAGTTTCTGCCATACAACAATGTGAGTCAGTCATAATTTTATATATATATATATATATGTATGTGTATATCCTTTTCCTTTTGAGCCTTCGTCCCACCTGTCATCCTACCCCCCAGATTTTATTTAAGTCATTTCTCATGGGCCCATTTTTCTCATAACTCGGATTTCCTTGAGGTCTGTGATTATGCCCAAAAATAAATGATTGTTTCTTACACTATTCACGGCAATTCTGATACCAAATATGTAGGTTTTTCCCTCACATTACATAGTTCTCCAATTCTCCAGATAGCAACTGAGTATTCTACACTTTAACTTAATTATTACTATTAATACCTGAATTTAGTGCAGACCCCATAGATTAAAGACTCAGTCTCACAAGACTCCTCCCAACTTCAGACCGATCCCAAGTCCTAGGTTTTGACCTGTACTTGAAACCAATTGGCTCTAAATTGAGGCTTCTCACAGCTCCCTCCTCAGGTGTGTAATTTGCTGTAAAGGCTCACAGAATTCAGGAAAGTTCGTTACTTACCTTTACCCATTGACTAAACAATGAGAATAGTGACAGATTTTATTTTCTTTGGCTCCAAAGTCACTGTGGACTGCAACCATGAACTTAAAAGATGCTTGCTCCTTGGAAGAAAAGTTATGACAAATCTAGTCAGTGTATTAAAAAGCAGAAACATCACTTTGCCAACAAAGATTTGTCTAGTCAAAGCTATGGTTTTCCCAGTAGTCATGACAGATGTGAGAGTTGGACCATAAAGAATGCTGAGCACTGAAGAATTGATGCTTTTGAACTGTGGTGCTGGAGAAGACTCTTGACAGTCCCTTAAACTGCAAGGAGATCCAACCAGTCTGTCCTCAAAGAAATTAACTGTAAATATTTCTTGAAAGAACTGATGCTGAAGCTTCAATACTTTGGTCACCTGATAGGAAGAACCGACTCATTGGAAAAGACCCTGATGCTGGGAAAGATAGAAGCCGGAGGAGAAGGGGATGACAGAGGACAAGATGGTTGGATGGCATCACCGACTTGATGGACATGAGTTTGAGCAAACTCGGGGAGATAGTGAAGGACAGGGAAACCTGGCATGCTGTAGTCCCTGGGGTCACAAAGAGTTGGACATGGGAGCCTTCTATATGCTGTTAAGAGGTTCCAGGAAAACTGAAACTCTGCTGATTTCCTGGGTTAAATTTAACAACACACTTTTATACTGGCTTTTGAAAAGTGACTTTTGATTGTATTCTGGACCTTTGTGGTATTTTGTTAGGAGACTCTGGATCCTATTTAAATCTTTTATAGGTGAGAGAGATTAAGAGTTACTTCTAGTTATAAAATAAATCTTGGGGATGTAATATACAGCATATGGAATATAGTTAAATATTGTAATAACTTTGTATGGTGACTAGACTTATGGTAGTGACCATTTTGTAATGTTTAAAAATATTAAATCACTATGTTGTATACATAAAATTAATATAGTAATGTAAATCAGTTACCCTTCAATAAAAAGAAAAGTCTTCTGTTTTAGTAGCAGTTGCCCTAAAAGGTTTCATGCATAGGGCCCAGCCTATTTTCATTTTTGGTAGCAGCTTTATTGAGCTATCATTCACATTTCATACATTCTCCCATTGAAGGTATAATTTTTTTAGTATGTTTAATATATTTTAATTGTTGTTGTTTAGTTGCTATAGTTATGCCAGTTTCTTTTGCAGTCCCTTGGACTATAGCCTGCCAGGTTCCTCTGTCCATGGGATTTCCTAAGCGAGAATACCGGAGTGGGTTGCCATTTCCTTCTCCAGGGGATCTTCTTGACCTAGGGATCAAACCTCTATCTCCTGCGCTGGCAGGCAGATTCTTTAGCGCTGAGGCACCAGTGAAGTCCTGTGCAACCCTTATTACAGTCAGTTTTAGAACATTTTCAACAAACTGTGTACTCCTTACCTGTCACTTCCAACTCCCATTTGTCATCCTCTCAGCTTAGTTCAGTTGCTCAGTTGTGTCCAACTCTTTGCGACCCCATGGGCTGCAGCACTCCAGGTTTCCCTGTCCATCACCAATGCTTGGAACTTGCTCAAACTCATGTCCATCAAGTCGGTGATGCCATCCAACCATCTCATCTTCTGTCGTCCCCTTCTCCTCTTGCTTTCAATCTTTCCCAGCATCAGGGTCTTTTCCAATGAGTCGGTTCTTCGTATCAGGTGGCCAAAGTTTTGGAGTTTCAGCATCAGTCCTTCCAATGAATATTCAGGACTGATTTACTTTAGGATGGACTGATTGGATCTCCTTGCAGTCCAAGGGACTCTCAAGAGTCTTCTCCAACACCACAGTTCAAAAGCATCAATTCTTTGGTGCTCAGATTTCTTAATGATCCATATGTGACTACTGGAAAAACCATAGCTTTGACTAGACAGACCTTTGTCAGCAAAGTAATGTCTCTGCTTTTTAATATGCTGTCTAGGTTGGTCATAGCTTTTCTTCCCAGGAGCAAGCATGTTTTAATTTCATGGCTGCAGTCACCATCTGCAGTGATTTTCGAGCCCAAGAAAGTAAAATCTGTCATTGTTTCCCCATCTGTTTCCCATGAAGTGATAGGACTGGATGCCATGATCTTCATTTTTTGAATGTTGAGTTTTAAGCCAGCTTTTTCAGTCTCCTCTTTCACTCTCATCAAGGGGCTCTTTAGTTCTTTGCTTTCTGCCATAAGGGTGGTGTCATCTGCATATCTGAGGTTATTGATATTTCTCCCAGCTATCTTGATTCCAGCTTGTGTTTGATCCAGCCCAGCATTTCGCATGATGTAATAAGCAGAGTGACAATATACAGCCTTGATGTACGCCTTCCCCAATTTGGAACCAGTCCGTTGTTCCATGTCTGGTTCTAGCTGTTACTACTTGACCTGCATACAGGTTTCTCAAGAGGCAGGTCAGGTGGTCTGGTATTCCCATCTCTTGAATAATTTTCCACAATTTGTTGTGATCCACACAGTCAAAGGCTTTGGCATAGTCAATAATGCAGAAGTAGATGTTTTTCTGGAACTCTTTTGCTTTTTTTGTGATCCAACAAATGTTGGCAATTTGATCTCTGTTTCCTCTGCCTTTTCTAAATCCAGCTTGTACATCTGAAATTTCTCAGTTCATGTACTGTTGAAGCCTCACTTGGAGAATTTTGAGCATTACTTTGCTAGCATGTGAGATGAGTGCAATTGTGCAGTAGTTTGAGCATTCTTTAGCATTGCTTTTCTTTGGGATTGGAATGAAAACTGACCTTTTCCAGTCCTGTGGCCGCTGCTGAGTTTTCCATATTTGCTGGCATAGTGAGCGCAGCACTTTCACATTTGAAATCGCTCAACTGGAATTCTGTCACCTCCATTAGCTTTGTTGGTAGTGATGCTTCCTATGGCCTACTTGACTTCATATTCCATGATGTCTGGCTCTAGGTGAGTGATCACACCATTGTGATTATCTGGGTCTTGAAGATCTTTTCTGTATAATTGTTCTGTGTATTCTTGCCACCTCTTCTTAATAGCTTCTGCTTCTGTTAGGTCCATACTGTTTCTGTCCTTTATTGTGACCATCTTTGCATGAAATGTTCTTGAAGAGATCTCTAGTCTTTCCCACTCTATTGTTTTCCTCTATTTCTTTGCATTGATCACTGAGGAAGGCTTTCTTATCTCTCCTTGCTATTCTTTGGAACTCTGCATTCAGATGGGTATATCTTTCTTTTCTTCTTTGCCTTTAGCTTCTCTTCTTTTTTCAGCTATTTGTAAAACCTCCTCAGACAACTGTTTTGCCTTTTTGCATTTCTTTTTCTTGGGGATGGTCTTGATCACTGCCTCCTGTTGTACAATGTCACGAACCTCCATCCATAGTTCTTCAGGCACTCTGTCTATCACATCTAATCCCTGTCCTTTGGCAACTGCTAATGGGTTTTCTCTCTCTACAGATTTGCTTGTTCTGGACATTTCATATGAGTGTGATCATACGACATGTAGTCCTCTGTTATTGGTTCCTTTCACTTTGCATGTTTTCATGGTTCTTCTATATTGTAGAATGTATCTATAGTTTATTTCTTTTTCTTGAATAATATTGTTTTATGTGTAGACCACATTTATATATTAATTAGTTGATGGATATTTGGGTATTTGTGCATTTTGACTGTTACGACTAATGCTGCTGTGGACATCTATGTACAAATTTTTGGGTGTGCATGTTTTGTTTCTTCTGGATATACACCTGTGGGTGGGATAGCTGGGTCATATAGCTCTAGAACTGTGGGTCTAATACCTTGAGCAACTGCTAGACTGTTTTCCAAAATGGCTACTCTGTTTTACATTTCTGTTAGCAATGTATGAGGGTTCCAATTTTTCTACCTCCTTGCCAAAGCTTGTTATTACCTGACCTTCATATTCTAGCTATCCTAATATGTGTGATTTTGACTGGATTTCCCTGATGGTTAAAGATGTTGAGCAACTTTTCATGTGATTTTTGGCTATTTGTATATCTTTGGAGAAATCTCTGTTCTTTGTCCATTTTCAGATTGAGTTATTTGTCTTTCTGTTTCTGAGTTGTAAGATTTCTTTATATATTCTGGGTGCTAGACCCTTATCAGATATGATTAACAGATATAAATCTCCCATTCTGTAGGTGTCTTCACTTTCTCGATGGCATAAAGGGTTTAAATTTTGACTAAGTCCAATTTGTCTTTTTTTCCTTTTGTTGCTTGTGTTTTGTGTTTCATATTTAAGAAACCAGTGCCTATTCAAAGTCATGAAAATCTACTCCTATGTTTTCTTCCTGGAGTTTCATAGTTTCAGCTGTTACATTTAGATCTTTAATCCATCTTTGTGAATTTTGTATAAGGTATGAGATAGGGATCCAACCTCATTTTTTGCTTATAGATATTCAGTTGTCTTAGCACCATATGTTGTAAAAATACTCTTTTACTCTTTGATTTGTCTTGGCACCATTGTCTGATTGGAATTTTAATAGAGATTGCATTGAACAGTTTGGGGAATATTGGCATCTTAATTCTTATCAGTCTTCTAACTCATGAGTGTGTAATGACTTTTCACTCATTTAGATCATCTTTCATTTACTTCAAAAGCGTTTTCTATTTTTCAGTGTACAAATTTTGCATTTTTTCGGTTAAATGTATTTTTCTTTTGTTTGTTTCATTTATTTTAACTAAGGAGCATCTTAGTCATTATGTACATGTATTTTTATCCACTTTCTAGTTTTTCTTTTTTTAAAATTTTTGTTTTGTATTGGAGTATAGTCAATTAACAATGTTGTGATAGTTTCAGGTGGACAACAAAGGGACTCAGCCATACATTTACATGTATCTATTCTCCCCCAAACCCCCTCCCATCCAGGATGCCACATAACACTGAGCAGAGTTCCCTGTGTGTATTTCTTAGTGTTTCATTCTTTTGGTGCTATTGTGAGTGGAATTCTTTTGTTAATTTTGTTTTTGGATTGTTAATGATAATATATAGAAATATAATTGAATTCTTTATATTAGTCAAGTATCTTAAAATCATACTGAACTCATGTAACAGCTCTGATAATTTTTTAGTGTTTTATTAGAATTTTATATATATGATATATACTCTCTAAAGAGAGGTAGTCTTCTTCCTTCCAATCTGAGTTGCTTTGTTTTTCTTGCCTAATTGCCCTGGCTAAAATTTCCTGTATAATACTATTAGAAATGGTGAGAGTGTACATCTTGTCTTGATCCTGATCTTAGGGGGAATTGTTAAATGTGCAGTTTTCCGTGGGTTTTCTTTGTTGTCCTTTTTCAAGTTGATGATGTCCTCTTCTGTTTCTCGCTTATGTGAAAGAGTGTTGTGGGGGTGGTTCAGTCACTAAGTCATGTCCGACCCTTGCGATCCCATGGACTTTAGCCTGCCAGGCTCCTCTGTCCATGGGATTCCCCAGGCAAGAATACTGGAGTGGGTTGCCACTTCCTTCTCCAGGGGATCTTCCTGATCCAGGAATCGAACCCACGTCTCCTGCAGTGCAGGCAGATTCTTTACCAACTGAGCTATGAGGGAAGCCTGAAAAGACTGTTGGATTTTGGCAAATACTTCTTCAGTGCCTATTGAAATTTATCAGGTGGTTTTTGGTCTTTTATTCTATTAATAATGGTGTGTTACATCAATCGATTTTCATATGTTGAGTCAGCTTTACACACTTGGTCATTGTGTGTGATCCTTTATATGTGTTGCTGGATTGGTTTGCTGCTATTTTGTTGAAGATTTTTGCATTTATATAGCAAATATTTGTTTATAGTCTTCTTGAATTGTCTTTGTCTGGTTTTGGAATCAGGGAAAACTGGCTTCACAGAATGAGTTGGAAACTGTTCCCATCTTTTCTGTATTTTGGAAGAATTTATGGATTGGTGTTCCTTCTTGATGTTTCATAGCATTCCGCCAGTGAAGCCATCTGGTCCTGGATTTTTCTTTGTGGGAAGTTTTGTTTGCTAATTCAATTTCTTTACTTGTTATAGCTTTATTCAGATTACTTCTTTGTGAGCTGATTTTAGTAGTCTGTATTTTCTAGGAATTTGTCCATTTCCTGTAGGTTTGTAATTTGTTAGATGATAGTTTTTTATAGTATTCCCTATAGCCCTTTATAATCATTTATGTAAAGTTGGTAGTAATTTACTGATTTTAGTTTTGGGTCTTCTCTCTCTTGTTCTTGTTCAGTCTAGCTAAGTGATTGTCAATTCTTCTGATCTTTTCAAAGAATCAACCTTTATTTTGTAGATTTTCTCTATTCTTTTATTCTCTACTGTATTTATTTCACTAATTATTTCCTTCTGGCTTTGGGTTTAGTTTGTTCTTCTTTTACTAATTTCTTGAAGTGGACAATTAGGTTGTTGATTTGAGATCTTTTTAATTTTTATAATTTAAAAGTTAAAAATTGAGATATAATTTACATAACATTGTATAAGTTTAAGATATATAACATGCTAACTTGAGATCTTTTTTTATGCCATAAGTTTATTTACAAACATAATGAGGCTGCTGAGTTCAAGTGTTTGACCCTTTTTTCAGAGATTGCACCTCTTAAAATGATCCTCTTCCTATCCGTCTCATGGATAATTTTTTAAGCAGTTAATGTCCTACTATAAAGAAAAGTGCAGCAAATCCAGACCCAGAACACAAAGTCATGCGAGTAACTTCCACTTGTTTTCCACTGAAGATGCTATATTCTTCCCTGGACTTTCCTCCTGGTGGCTCCTACAGACCACAAAGCTTGTGGACCTCTGGACGCCGTGTCCCGTCGTAGTGCAGAAGGCGCAGAGGCTGAAGGCATGAGAAACGGCAGCAGCACACCATGCGCGCCTTTCCTCACGACCTTGTTCCCCTGAGGAGATTTTTTTTTTTAACTACAAGTGTTTACAGCTATCATTTTTTTTTCATAGCATGGCTCTTGCTGCTTTTGTTACATACCATAAGTTTTGTGTTTTTATCTCATAGTATTTTCTAGTTTCCTTTACGATTTCTTCTTTGGCTCATTGGTTATTTAGGGGAGTAGTGTTTATTTTCATATCTTTGTGTGAATTTCCTAAGCTTTTTTTCTGCTATTGTTTTACAGTTTCATTCCATTATCGTTGGAGAATATACTTTGTATGCTTCCAATCCTTTAAATTTACCAAGACTACTTTTATGGCCTGTTTTAGAGAATGTCACGTGTACACTTGAAAACAAAATATATTCTGCTGTTGTTGTTTGGACTGTTTTGTAGATGTTTGCTATATCTAGTTGACTTGAGTGTTGTTCAGGTCTTCTGGTTCCTTGTGAATCCTTTGTCTATAAAGCATATAACTATAAAACATATAAAACATAAAGCAATAACTATAAAACTGTTGACAGAATTAAATTTTTTGGTATTAAATATTTTCCAGTATATGTTCTCATTAGCTTATTTCTTTCATTATAATATTCTGTATTTTTCTGGAGATTACAGTTAATATCTTAGAGCAATCTACTTTGGATTAATATCAGTTTAATTTCAATAGTACACAAAAACTTTGTCTTAATAGAGTTCTGCTCATTTCCTCTTTCTTTGTAATCTTACTGTCAAGCTGCATACTTTGTATTACAATCCTGTCAGCAGTTTTATAGTTATTGCTTTATGCAGTTGTCTTTTTTCATATAAAAAATAAGTTACAAGCAAAAATATGTTTACTGTCTTTTGTATTTATCTGTGTAGTTACCTTTATTAGTGCTTATTTTTTTCATGTGGATTTGGGTTACTGTCTAATGTCTTTTCATTTCAGCATTAAGGACTCCCTTTATTTCTTATATAGGAAGAAATCTATTTTTTTCCTTAAAAATGTATTTTTAAGGAAAGGAAGCAGCCCTTCTAGCATTGAATTCTTTCAGTTTTGTTTACTGGGAATGTCTTAGTTTCTCCTTCATTTTTGAAGAGTAGTTTTACTGGATACAGAATTTCTGATTGATATTCTTTGTCATTTAGCACTGTGAATATATCATCCCACTGTCTCTGGCCTCTGTGGTTTTAAATGAGAAGTCAGTTCATTATCATACTGAGGATTTTAAATGCAGTGAGTCACTTTTTTCTTGATATCTTCAATATCCTGTTTTTGGCTTCTGACAGTTTGATTATAATGTGCTTAGTTATACATCTGTTTGATTTATCCTACTTGATGTTTAAAGATTAATATTTTTGACTGAATTTAGGGTGTTTTCGGCTATTTCTATAAGTCTGATTTTTTCTTTTGTCTCTTCTGAGACTTTGGCATATTTTGGTATGCTTGATGATATCCCACAGATCTGAGGCTGAATTCATTTCTGTTCATTCTTCTTTCTGTTATTCAGACTGAAAAATTGATCTCTCTTTAAGTTTGCAGATTCTTCAGCTAGCTTAAATCTACTGTGGGAGCCCCCTAGTGAATTTTTCATTTTAATTATTGTACTTTTCAAGTCCAGAATTTCTACTGGCTTCTTTGTGTTAAAGAATAATTTTTATCTCTGTTGATACTCTCTATTTGGTGAGAAATGATTTTCATAATTCCTTTTAATTCTTTAGACATGCTCTCCTTTAGTTCTTTTAATGTATTTACGATAGCTGATTTAAACTCCTTATCTACTAAGTTTAATATCTGGGCTTCCTTGGGGATAGTTTTATTGGCTGCCATTTTCCCCCTGTGTTTGGGTCATACTCTCTTGTTTTGGTGTGTCCTTCATGGTTTTTACTAAAAAATGGACATTTTCAATATTGTAATACAGCTACCCTGGAAATCACCCTCTCTCCCAGGGGTTTGTTGTTTTTGCTGTTTGCTTTGTTATTTTTTTGGACTAATTCTGTTAACTCTGTACTCTCTGTCCTGTGTAACCACTGAAATCTCTGCTTGGTTTGCTTAGTGGTTAGCAAATGATTGGGCAGATTTCCTTAAATGTCTCCAACCCGTAAGTCCTCCAGCCTTGTGGAGGGGCTCTGTGTGGGTGTATATGTCTCTGTGTGTGTGTGGCTCCCTTCATGCATCAGCAGTTTACATTGTGCCTTAACCTCTACTTTCTGCTTGTGTAGAATATCAAGATCAGACAGAGGTGAGGGAATAGGGCCTTGCTAGGCCTTTTTCTGGCTATGTACATGCCTTCCAGATTCCTAAAAATATGTTGAAGCTTTTCTGAACCTTCTATGTACATCTCTTTGCTCAGTTTTTCTTTTTAAGTTTTTGAATCAATGTATTTGCCCCAGTTGTTGCCACTGCAGACAGCTGTGGCATTAAAAAAATTGTCTCTGATTATTTTAACAAATGTCCTGGGATAGGATTGTTCACATTGAGGTGCTCTGATTCAGGTCCAATAAGGATAAGCCCTGAGAATGGAGTTTTTCCAGTGAGCTGCTGGGCAGGTTAAGTAGTACAGTTCTTTTTTAAATAATTTTGTTTGTTTATTTTTGGCTTGTACTTGATCTTTGTTGTTGTGCAGGCTTTTCTCTAGTTGTGGCAAGTGGGCGCTACTTTCTAGTTGTGGTGCTCTGGCGTCTCAACGCAGTGGTTTCTCTTGGGGCAAAACATAGGCTTTAGAGTGCATGGGCTTCAGTAGTTGCGGCTCCTGGACTCTAGAGGGCAGGTTCAGCTGTTGTGGCACATGGGCTTAGTTTCCCCACAGCGTGTGGGATCTTCCTAGACCAGTGATCGAACCTGTGTCTCCTGCATTGGCAGGAATTCTTCACCACTGCACCACCAGGGAGGCCCTAAGTATTACAGTTCTTTAGAGATGTGGTTTTGAAGGAAGCTGCTAACCTCTTCTGCTCCTTAAGTGGCTTCTGGGCTGCTGTTATTCACCGCTGCCATGTTTACTGGTTGTTGGTTTCCCAGGCTTCCATGGAGCTGGGAAGAGGGAAATAGGGCAAACTGAAATGCCACAAAGCTTGCTCTGCTTACTGAAAGTCAGCTGCTTTTCATGAATAAATGTTTCCTAAATTGTTGCAAGCTTTTGGTTAGTTTTCAGATCTCTGAAAAAGTTGGTTTTGACCATTGGTGCCAGTGTTCTCATCAATTTTATTGAAGATGATGCTTTTAGAGGGCCTTCCTCTACTGTACTGGACGTGTTACCTCTAGCCTTTTCTTACATCTATGTCATAGAAGTGTTTCATGTGCTAATTTTAGCCCATTTTTTAGGTTACTGATAACTTCGAGACAATACGTTTTTGTTTTTCCTGTTTGCTTTTATTTTCCTGCACTCTGTTTAAGCTGACTGCTTATTATTTTCTGAATACATGCTCTTCTTTTCTAGTTTGAGGCTTCTTATTATCTTATTTTCTCTGCTCAAAACACTCTTCCATCACTCCCACAGTGAGAGTTCCGTTTATCTTCTAAGATTCATCTGTAAGCCCCTGGATGTGATCCTTTCTTGGAAAACTTGTATTTTTTCATATCTTTTGTATGATCTTATAATTCCATCATATATATATATATATATATATATATATAGAGAGAGAGAGAGAGAGAGAGAGAGAGAGTATGCATCCTAGTTTCTTGTCTTTTCCACCCCCCTGCTAAATGCTAGTTCTCTGAAGGCAAATGATGAATCATACTCATTTTATGCTCAGTAAATATTTGTTTAATTGAAGTGTAATAGTAAGGTTTTATAACAAAAATGCTCCACATTTTGGGTATTGTTACTGGGAATTGTAGTTTATTCATTTATTATTGAACTGAAGGAAGAGGTCTACTCTGGAAAAATATACCAACCACACACTATACTATATAATCTTTAGTAAGATACAGGAATGTAAGAGTATAAAGGCAAAATTCAAATTTTCTCATAGAAATTATTTTAATAGTGATTTCTAATCAAAGATTTGATACCCAAATTTTTATGAAGAAGGTCGCAGAATTCCAACTCTGAGTAACTTTGTGTCAGACACATAATTTCTCTTGACAGAAGTGGGGATTTATTTACATTTGAGAGTGATTGTGCTGAAGCAAAACTAAACTGCAGAAAAACACAGGAATTGTAAAGCTACTTTGCCTGCTAGTTTTAGATGTCTATTATCTCTTAGGACCAGATCTACTCTCCATTCTTGATCCCATCTTGATGAAGTCATCAGGGACTTGCAGAAAGTATGCAAAAATGCATAGTATTTATGCAAATAAAGAAGAATGCATACATGGATTTAGAGTTTTCTTCTGTCATTCTAATTAGATCTGAGATGACTGAAATAGGATAATTGAAAAGCTAGGTGCATTTTTTAAACCATAGGCTAATGAAAGTCTTATAACACTACCAGAGTTTTAAGTTCACTTCGTTTGCATATTCATGTTGCCTGTGTTGCTTTTTGTTTATGCCAAGTCTAGGGAAGCACTATGGTATTGTCATCATAGTTTTAGAGCCAGACCTGGGTTCCAGCTTGGTTTGCCAGGTATTGATACCTTAAATGAGTTGCTTATTCTTTCTGAGCTTCAGTTTCCTTGTATGTAAAATGATTCTGGAACAGAAGTGTTACGTTATCTTCTGGTTTGTTGCAGTGAGACTAAGAGAGTACAAAAAAAAGTAAGATTCTGCTTTATTCACCAATGAGAGTCTGAAATGATAGAGGCAGATGAAATAGACTGATCAATAAAGAAAGTGGATTAGAAAAGCAAGGGCCAGAGGGGGAAAAACAAGAAGTGAACTTTGTACTTTAGTCTTAATGAATATAGTCAAACTCTATTTTCACATTGGATTCAGAAAGAAAGACCGATCAATATTCTAATTATAGTGTAATTATAGTGAAGTGTTGGCTGCCTGGGATTTTAGTGAGAAAAAAAGCTTAGTGGGTTCACGCAACACTTATTTATTGATGCTCAATATGCAGGTAGGATAAAGATGTAGTCAGTATCTTTACAACTAATTACACTCATAGAATCTAGTTATATTAACTTATTGGCAATCAAGAATCCGTTAACTCATTCAAAAGTCCCTACTTTCAAGGAGTTCACAATCTACTGAAAAAAGACAAATTACATAAGAAGAAATGAGATACGGGTAAGTATAAGGGCACTAGGAAGGACACCTGTGTCATATGAAGCAGAGAGCTGTCAGGAAAGCTTCCTAGAAGAGAGAGTATTGAAACTGAATGTTGAAGGATGAGTGGGAGTCGTAAATGGTGCTTCAGGTTGTTCAAGATGAAGGCAGCGTTGGGTGAGAGAGAGACAGAGAGTGAGTCAGTGCGTGCGTGTGTGTGTGTGTGTGTGTGTGTGTGTGTGTGTGTGTGTGTGTGTGTGTGTGTGTGTTAGGGGTGTTGATGATGTAGAGTAGTAAAAGCAGAGGCTGAGGGATAGTTAAGGACTTGATCATGAAGGGCCTTATATTATGGTAAGGATTTTTCTCTGAAAGAAGTAGAAAGCCATTGAAGAATTTTAAGCAGGGGAGTGCCATAAGTTTATTTACATTTTAGAGAGATCTCTCCTGAAACAGGATAGTGAATGAACTGATTAAAGGAAGTCAGAGAGTACTAGTCAGTAGGCTGTGGAGTTATCCTTGAGAATGAGATGAGGGTGAGAATTAAAGCTATACCAGCAAGGGAAGAAAAGGGAGAAGAAAAGATTCAGGAGCTATAAAGGAGGAAAAATTGACGGGACTTTACATGCTGTGTATGAAGAGATTAAGGAAGAAGCTACAAAAAGGCTCCCAGATTTTTAGCTTGTGCATTTGGGAGGAAGTGGTTCATTTACCAGTAGAGAAAACTGACGAGGAGGATTGATTGACTAGAGAAGATATGTTCCATTTGGTGTTTGAATTTGACAGGCCTAGTGGGACATCCAGATGGAGTTTATCCCTTGGTTTTTGAATGGTCAGTTCTTGGGATGTAGCATAGAAGTTTCGCTGTATATAGATTTGTGAGGCATCAGAAAATAAATAGGGGGCGGCCATAGATGAAGCTGGGTAAGTGTAGGAGTGTGATTGAGGGAACCCAATTGTTCTTTGTTGTTCAGTCGCTAAGTTGTATTCTGACTCTCTGTGACCCTATGGACTGGAGCTCGCCAGGCTCCTCTGTCCTCCACTATCTCCTGGAGTTTGCTCAAATTCATGTTCATTGAGTTGGTGATGCATCTCATCCTCTGCTGCCAGCTTCTCCTTCAATCTTTCCAAGCATCAGGGTCTTTTCCAGTGAACTGACTCTTCGCATCAGGTGGCCAAAGTATTGGAGCTTGAGCAGCAGTCCTCCCAATGAATATTCAGGGTTGATTTCCTTTAGGATTGACTGGTTTGTTCTCCTTGCAGTTCAGGGGACCCTCAAGAGTCTTCTCCAGCACTTCCCCAGTTTGAAAGCATCACTTCTTTGGTGCTTGGCCTTCTTTGTGGTCCAACTCTCACATCTGTATATGACTGAAAAACCAGTGGAGGTGGTGGTTTAGTCACTAAGTAGTGTCCAACTCTTGCGACCCCATGGACTGTAGCCTGCCAGGCTCCTGTCCATGGGGTACTCCAGGCAGGAATACTGGAGTGGGTTGCCATTTCCTTCTCCAGAGGATCTTCCCTACCCAGGAATCAAACCTGGGTCTCCAGGCAGATTCTTTACTGACTGAGCTACAAGGGAAGCCCCAGAAAAACTAATGTTTTGTGACTGGTTTAAAAATTTATATACGTAGTTGGGGCTGTTTTTTGAGGCTTTCTATTTTGTTCCACTGGTTAATATTAGTATCATAACAGTTAAAATATTTTTGCTACCACCTTAACATCTGTATGGTTCTTTCCAAAGTCTTGGAAAAGTTGTTTTTCCCATCTGTTATGAATTTTGTAGATTCAATTGAAAAAACTCAGTGGGAATAATGACTGGGATTGCAAAATTGCTTCATGGCCTCCAGATTACTTTGGTTTTGTTTATTTGTAGTTCCTGGTTTCATTTTTGACATTATTTGTTGAATATTTGCTTTCTTTTGGATGACTCTATAGGCATTTTAAGGAGATTTAAGAAAGAAGATTTCACTAGTGCTTATTCATCTATAAATTCCTTTATATTTTATTTGATAATATTGCACTCGCTGCGTGAGTGATGAATGGGTTTTAATTTGTGCTCTAAGGGAGCTCATAGTTTAGTGGGGGTAAACTAACCACAATACAGTGCATGAGTGTGCAAACCAATGTGCTTTTACCAAGGCTTGAGGCTACAGAAGAGGGAACAATTGATTTTGAGGGGAAGGAGGATGAGTAAAGAGTGCTACAGAAGAGGGAGCAATTGATTTTGAGGGAAGGAGGATGAGTAAAGAGTGCTGAGGAGGCATGTACGAAAGAGAATGGGGCTTGACACTGGAGGCAGCAGCGTGAGCAGAGGCCAGGTGTGTGTGGAGGGCCAGGTGTGGATGCAGGGTGGTCCTGAAAGGGCCAGGCTTCGTGGGAGGAGTGCCAAGACGTGAAAGTAGAGGATGAGCAGAAGCCAGTGTATGAGGGGTGCCGCAGGCCTGTGTGTTTTAGAGGTCCTTTCACATGTTGTTCACCTGATGGTCACAGCAGCACTGGGAAAGAAAAGGGAACTTGCAGGTGTTCCTTGATCTTTGCATTTTCTCTTTGGTCCTACTTATACTTTTTACTCTAATTACATGAGGAAAAGAGTTTATCATTATCCCTGTTTTATGAATGAGGAACTTGATGCTCAATGGTTTATCTAGTTCCATATGGCTAAGATAAAATGAATTTCAGATTAGAGCCCAAGTCTTCTGACTAATATGCTAGACTGCCTTTATATTATTTCAGTGGCATCTTCTTTTCTATTTTTCGTATTGTAGTTACTTGAATAGTTTCCTATTCTAAACTTGAGAGGTTTGTGGGAAAATTGCCCAATTGAATAATTGGTTGAGAGTGCATAGCTTCAGCAAATTTGGTTTTTATTTTCTTTGTGTTCTCTCTCATGGGGGCTTAAAAAGATGGTAAACGTAAGTGAAGAATCTAGAATAGGAATGGTTAGCCTGCCATGGCCCTCTGATTTATAAGTCTGAGAAGGTTAGAACTTGGTAACTTGAACTTTTTATTTTGTTTTATTTCATTTAACTCTTTTAGTATAAAAATTTTCAAACATATGCAGAAATAAATTATGTTGAGCCCTCAAGAACCCATCGCTCAGCTTCAGCAGTGATTAACTCATAGTCATCTAATTTCTCTCCTTCCCACACATCTGCCTTCAGATGTTTTTGAAGTAATTCCTAGACCTCATCTCAGTGAGTTTGAACTTTAGAAATGCCGTGCTTGCACTTAACGTGCGCCCTTGTCTCTGTGTCCTAGGCATTAGGTCCAGCTTTTTCCCTCCTGGCTGTGGGGTTTATTGAAACCGAAATCCCAGTACACTCCCAAAGTCCCAGTAGACTCCCAGAGATCATCAGGTGTATCTACTGTGGTCTTCTTGCCATTTGTTTTACTGCCAGTCCCTGGTTGGGAGGGGGCTAGAAAATGATGTTCCTGTGTTGGTTCTCTAATCATGAGCTGACATAAAGAGTGCTTTTACAGCAGTGGGTTTATTTGAAGTTTCTGCCGAATGACAAAACTCATACAGATTAACCCCTGGACACTTACTAATCGTCAAGTTCAAATACATGAATTTCTCCTTTTGCCAAAAAGCTGGAAGCAAATAGAAAAACCATCTCTGGACTGGACTTTGGACAGAAGGTAGGGTAGCATTGGCTGTTGCTGTTTGCCACATTGGTTGGCATGAATAAGCATGGAAAGCAAGAAGCTAATGATTAACAAAGGAAAGAAAGCTTTTAGGGGATTGTTGCATTCCTATAATTTATCTTTTGCTGGAAAGTCTACCCAGCATATCTTTGTGTGTAGCACATAGCTACTTTCCAGGTTTTAAAGGCAGAGTGTAAAGAATGTGTTCATGAGTACATGTTCCTGGGCCTGTGTGTATGCACCGAGTGTTGGGCATGGTCTGCTGACTACCAATCTCTTACACACCTATGTTTGTTGACTGAAACTGTTTGCTTAGAAATCTTTATAAAATTTACAGTGATCCAAGTATGGAAGTATAATGTCAGCCTTTTCTTTTTCTCTAGAACTTTATTTCTTGGAATCTTTCATTTGGCTTTCTAGGGAAGAGAAGTCTTGTTAATAGTAGTTTTTCAGATATGTCTGTTGCTGTGCTTTTTCTTCCTCCTGGAGATAAAAATGAGACTGAACTTTCTCATGTTTCCTTCTAGCTCAGCCTCAGTTTTGTAAATGTCCCAGTTGAGAAAATGTTGAGCCTCCTTGTCTGAAAATACAATGATGTAGATTTTAGGAAATGGAAAGAGGCCAATGTATGCGTGCATGTGTGTGCATATGCAGGAGGACAGTGGTCAAATATGTAATGGTAATTATCAGACAAGCTTGTATTGTACTTTCTTCTTAAATTATAGAGCTACTTTTTTCCAGAGATTGAGAAGAATCAGTATCGAGGTATGAGTAGAGGCTTCAAGCTCTGCAGAGTCTCTTTTCTATAGATATTTTCTTCTCAGTCTGAGTAGTTTACTGATGCTTTTTGAAGGCTCTGTGTACACTATGACCTCGCGCTCTGTGAAGCATGCTGTGGTAGGGGACGGGACATAGACAAGGTTTCTGAGCTTCAGGACTTTAAAATCTTTTAAAGTAAAATATACTCAATAAATGAAGAGTGACTTTGAAGAACACATAAGATTTAAAGAGGTGGTGAGAAGAATGTGCTACTTGGGCCTTGGACCAAATGATGTAAAGGCCCCTTTTAGCACTCATGCTGTATGATTCTTCAAGTCAAGAAACATGTAAAGACAGGAACTTAGGCTTCATAAACTTAGTGAAAAATAATGAGAATATTTTTGGGGAAGCCGAGAATCCTCTTCTTTTACAAGGCCTTTGACTACTGTCTTACTTGTTTTTGAACATTTGGAAGGGGAGATAGAACATACTTTCTTCCCCTAAGTGTGTTGGGTAAGGCAATGTTCAATTTAAAATACAACAGAAATGAAGGCTTGAAAAAAATCACCTCAAATTATGTTAATTGACTCAGCCATCAAATTGTGAGGACACATGCTGGGATACATGGCAGGGTTTTCTTTACTCCTAAACTGTCCCTTAGTGAAGAGGAGGTTGCCTTCATTTGAGTCCTTATTAAGCCTCTAATGTGAAGAAGCCTCTATTATTTCACTTTGAACAGCAAACTACTGTTTTGGAATAATGTTACAAGCCTGACTTCCATCAGTGCTTTGATGACTATTGACAGAATCAGTAGAATGAGACAGAGGAATTTAACATGAGACTTAGTGTTGGATATTTTCAAATAAACCTTTTCAAGACCGTTTTGAAAGATAATACCAGGCATTGAGCAGAGGATTGACATGTTCTGGCTTAAGTTTGGAAAAATCTCTTTGGTTGATGAGAACAGACTCTGGGGGTCAGGAGTAGAAGTAAGGGGACCTTTGAGAAATCCCAGTGGAGAAGCTGGATGGTCCTAGTGGAAGTGTAAAGTGGTGGGATTCTGACTATATTTTGAAGGGAGAGCTGGCAGAATTTTTGTCAGATTTGAATGTAGGGTACTGCTGCTGCTGAGTCGCTTCAGTTGTGTCCGACGCTGCAGCCCCATAGACGGCAGCCCACCGGGCTCCCCCGTCCCTGGGATTCTCCAGGCAAGAACACTGGAGTGGGTTGCCATTGCCTTCTGCAGTGCATGAAAGTGAAAAGTGAAAGTGAAGTCGCTCAGTTGTGTCCGACTCCTAGCGACCCCATGGACCGCAGCCTACCAGGGGATTTTCCGTCCATGGGATTTTCCAGGCAGGAGTACTGGAGTGGGTTACCAGTGAGAAAGAGGTAAATAAAATATGTATTAAAATTTTAAAATCAGGCACATCTTACACCCTTTGACCTAGCAATCCCTCTTTTAAAAATTCAGAGTAGAAGGACTTCCTTGGTGGTCCAGTGGTTAAGAATCCACCTGCCAATGCAGGGGACAGGTTTGATCCCTGGTCCAGGAAGATCTCACATACCACTGAACAACTGAGCCTGGGCACCACAACTACTGAGCATTCTGGAGCCTGAAGCCAAAATGTAGGTTTCATTTCAGTAGAACTCAGGAGTGCACTTGTTAGGTTGTATGATAAGTATATGTTTACATTTATTAGGCTCTACCAGACTCTTTTTTTCTTTGATTTTTATTGGAGTATTGTTGATTTATAATATTGTGTTAATTTCTGCTGTACAGAAGAGTGGATCAGTTATGCATATATCCACTCTTTTTTAGATTCTTTCCCCAGATACGTCATTTGACTCCACCAGACTCTTTTTCATAGTGAATGTACCGTTGTGCAATGTGTGAGAATGAGTTACTCCTTATCTTTGTCAGCACTAGATATTGTCTGTCAGAGTTTTTATTTGAGCCATCCTAATAAGTGTGTAGTCTTTTTTTTTATAAGCAGTATTATTGAGTTGTAATCCACATACCATAAATTTTCCCACAACCGGGTTTAGAACAGTTTCATCACCCCAAAAAGAAACCACATGTTTGTCACTTCCATCTTCCTTTTCCCCTCAGCCCCAGGAAACTACTAATTTTTGTCTCTATGAGTTTGCCTTTTCTGCATATTTTGTATAAATGAGATCATACAATATGTGATCTTTTATGAGCTTCTTTAGTCGATTAGCATGATGTTTTTAAGGTTCATCAAAATTGTAACATGTATCAGTACTCCTTTTTATGACTGAATAATACTCTATTGCATGGATGTACCATTTATTATTTACTCATTTATCAGTTGATGAGCATTTGGGTTGTTGATACTTTTTGGCAATAAATAATGATGCCATGAACATTTGTGTACAAGTTCTTTTTGTGGACAGGTGTATTTAGTTCTCTTGGGTGGAATTGCTTGATGGTATGCTAACTGTATGTTTAATTTTTTGAGGAACTGCCTTACTGTTTTCTAAAGTGACTATACCCTCACCAATTTACAGTCCCACCCACTGGCATTATATGAGGGTTTCAGTTTCTCCGCATCTTCATTTGTTACTGTCTGTGTTTTTTATTGTTGCCATTTAGTGGGTTTGAAGTGGTATCTCATTTTGGTATTGATTTGCATTTTTCTAAGACTAACATTGTCGAACATTTTTTCATGTGCTTAGTAACTATTTGTATACCTTCTTTGGAGAAGCATCTGTTTAGAGTTTTTGTCCATTTTTTATTGGGTTTTTTGTCCTTATTGATGAATTGTAAGTGCTTTATATTTTCTGGATACAAGTCCCTTACTGGAGATGTGATTTACATATATCTTCTCCCAGTTTTTGGTTTGTCTGTCACTTTTAGGATATTGTCCTCTGAAGTACAAATGTTTTAAATTTTGATGAAGTCTAGTTTATCTGTTCTTTCTTTGTCTCTTGTACTTTTGGTGTTGTATCTAAGAAACTATGACATAACACAAGGTCACAAAAATTTGCACTTCTGTTTTCGTCTAAGAATTATATCATTTTTGCTCTGCCATTTAGGTCTCTAGCTCATTTTGAGCTCATTCACAATTTTTGTGAATAGGTATTCAACTTCATTCCTTTTCATGTGTATATCTGGTTGTCCTAGTGTCAGTTGTTGAAAAGATTGCTCTTTCGTCTCATAGTTATCTTGGCATCCTTGTCAAAAGTTAGTCAACAATGAATCTAATGGCTTGTTTCTGGACTTCCAGTCATCTGTATGCCTCTTTTTTAATGCTAGCGTTGAATTAACTTCATTACTGTCATTTTGTAGTAAGTTTTGTGTTTTGTCTTTAATTTTTTTTCTGTACCGCACGGCATGTGGGCTCCTAGTTTCCCTAGCCAGGGGTCAAACCTGCACCACCCTCTGCACCGGAAGCACAGGCCTAACTCTGGACTGCCGGGGAAGTCCCTGTAGTAAGTTTTGAAACTGGGAATTGTGAATCTTACAACTTTGTTTTTTAAAATAGTTTTGGCCAGAGTGAGATTGTATAAACCTAAATAGACTTAAGTAACTCTCTGCTTAGAATCTTTATATGAATCATATATGGTGGCATCTATGATAAAATTTTATATCCCTAACCTGATCCACAAGATTTTTTTTATTTTTAAAAATATTTATTTATTTATTGAGGTCTTAGTTGTGATATGCAGGATCTTTCATTGTGGTGCACAGACTCAGGAGTGGGTAGACTCTGTAGTTGTGGTATGTAGGCTCTCTAGCTGTAGCATGTGGAGTTAGTTGCCCCATGGCATGTGGGATCTTAGTTCCCTGAGCAGGTATTGAACTTGTGTCTCCTGCACTGAAAGGTGGATCCTTAACTACTGGACCATCAGGGAAGTCCCTGACTCAAGATCTGACGCCTGCCCATCTTTGCAGTTTCATTTCTCATTCACTTTCTGTCTTGCTTACTTAACCCTTAGCCTGCTCCTTGAAAGCTTGAAAAATGCCTTTCCATTGCAGGGCTTTTGTGTATCCATTTAATTTTGCTTAGAATGCTCTTCTTAGCATTCTTTACCTAATTCCTACTCATTCTTGAGATTTTTACCTATCAATTTTTAAGAAAGTCTATTCCAATTGTTTTTAAAGTACTTGTTTTTCTTTTCCCACTTAGAAAGGTAATACATGTTCACTGTAGGAAATTTGAAAAAATAAGGAAAGGTATCTTACAAGAAAAACAGACAATAAGCATTTAATGTTGTAGAGACATCTAATGCTACCTTGTTATTTGGTCCTTTGGCTTTATTTTCTTTTTCTGTTTGGAAGCCTGCAGAACTGTTTCATTCACATTTGAAGTTGAACTGTATTTGAAACTTGAAATCATCGTATTTGAAATTTCTGGGATGTTTCCTGATTGAGTTTATTGTCATTTGTTTTGCTTGAACGGTAGGCCCTCACGTGTATAGACAAATGTCTTTTTATTTATTTCAGAAAGATTTTTTCCCCTTTGTGCTTGTGATACAGTTTTAGTTTCTTCAGCCAAAATGTTATTTTTCTCAGGTTGAATCTTAATCTCCATTCCTTATATTACTATCTTTTCTCTCCATTATTTTCTTTCCTTCCCACTTACTCCCTTTTAAGTTAAATACTGGTGTAACATCTGAAGTGTGCCTTCTATGTTATGGATACAGTTTTCTGCATAGATATTTCAGTGCTCTATTGCTACCAATTATCTTCATTTTTTCTTTGCAGGCTTTTCATTTTAACAAAGAGTTTTATTTATTTATTAATTTTTGGCTGTGCTGGATCTTCATTGCCCTGCCTGGGCTTTCTCTAGTTGTGGCAAGCAAGGGTTACTCTTTATTTTGGTGTGTGGGCTTCTTATTGTGGTGACTTCTCTTGTTGTGGAGCACGGCCTCTAGGTGTGCAGGCTTCAGTGGTTGCAGTGTGCGGGCTCAGTAGTTGTGGCAAACAGGTTTATGAGCTACAGCCTCAACCTACTCGAGCTCTTCTCGCTCCTTGCACACCTGCTGGCTGGAATGTCACACTGGCAGCACAGTGGGGCATGTGCATTATGCTCCCATTCAGCCTGAGCAATCTCCATTTATTCCAGCAGCAAAGGCCCTAGGCCATGTAGTTTGTTCTGCCTTGCCCTACTCTGATGAATCTCTGCATCTGCTGAGTGGATGAATGGTGGGGTGGGAGTCAGTCAGTTCCGTCGTTCAGTCATGTCCGACTCTTTGCGGCCCCATGAATCGCAGCATGCCAGGCCTCCCTTCCATCACCAACTCCCTGAGTCCACCCAAACCCATGGCCATTGAGTCAGTGATGCCATCCAGCCATCCCATCTTCCATCGTCCCCTTCTCCTCCTACCCTCAATCTTTCCCAGCATCAGGGTCTTTTCCAATGAGTCAGCTCTTCACATCAGGTGGCCAAAGTATTGGAGTTTCAGCTTCAACATCAGTCCTTCCAATGAACACCCAGGTCTGATCTCCTTTAGGATGGACTGGTTGGATCTCCTTGCAGTCCAAGGGACTCTCAAGAGTCTTCTCCAACACCACAGTTCAAAAGCATCAATTCTTTGGCACTCAGCTTTCTTTATAGTCTAACTCTCACATACATAACGTGATTACTGGGAAAACCGTAGCCTTGACTAGACGAACCTTTGTTGGCAAAGTATTGTCTCTGCTTTTCAATATGCTGTCTAGGTTGGTCATAACTTTCCTTCCAAGGAGTAAGTGTCTTTTAATTTCATTGTTGCAGTCACCATCTGCAGTGATTTTGGAGCCCAGAAAAATAAAATCAGCCACTTTATTTTCCACTATTCCCCCATCTGTTTTCCATAAACTGATGGGACCAGATGCCATGATCTTAGTTTTCTGAATCTTTAAGCCAACTGTTTCAGTCTCCTCTTTCACTCTCATCAAGGGGCTCTTTAGTTCTTTGCTTTCTGCCATAAGGGTGGTGTCATCTGCATATCTGAGATTATTGATATTTCTCCCAGCAATCTTGATTCCAGCTTTTGCTTCCTCCAGCCCAGCATTTCTCATGATGTACTCTGCAAATAAGTTAAATAAGCAGGGTGACAATACACAGCCTTGATGTACTCCTTTTCCTATTTGGAACCAGTCTATTGTTCCATGTCCAGTTCTAACTGTTGCTTCCTAACCTGCATACAGGTTTCTCAAGAGGGAGGTCAGGTGGTCTGGTATTCCCATCTCTTGAATAATTTTCCACAGTTTATTGTGATCCACACAGTCAAAGGCTTTGGCATAGTCAATAAAGCAAAAATAGATGTTTTTCTGGTACTTTTGCTGTTTCGATGATCCAGCGGATGTTGGCAATTTGATCTCTGGTTCCTCTGCCTTTTCTAACTCCAGCTTGAACATCTGGAATTTCACGTTTCATGTATTGCTGAAGCCTGGCTTGGAGAATTTTGAGCATTACTTTACTAGCGTGTGAAATGAATGCAATTGTGCGGTAGTTTGAGCATTCTTTGGCATTGCCTTTCTTTGGGATTGAAATGAAGACTGACCTTTTCCAGTCCTGTGGCCACTGCTGAGTTTTCCATATTTGCTGGCATATTGAGTGCAGCACTTTCACAGTGTCATCTTTCAGGATTTGAAATAGCTTAACTGGAATTCTATCACCTCTACTAGCTTTGTTTGTAATGATGCTTCCTAAGGCCCACTTGACTTCACATTCCGGGATGTCTGGCTCTAGGTGAGTGATCACACCATCATGACTATCTGAGTCATGAAGATCTTTTCTGTACAATTCTTCTGTGTATTCTTTCCACTTCTTAATATCTTCTGCTTTTGTTAGGTATCTACCATTTCTGTCCTTTATTGAGCTTATCTTTGCATGACATGTTCCCTTGGTATCTCTAATTTTCTTGAAGAGATCTCTAGTCTTTCCCGTTCTATTGCTTTCCTCTATTTCTTTGCATTGATTTAGGGGTGGGAGTAGTCAGGCACAAATACCAGAGGTTCTCACTCTTCTTATTCAGTGTTGAGCAGTTTTTAAAATATAAATGCTTCTTGGGTTGTTGTATTTCTTTGGTCAGTTTCATCCTGTTTTATAATTTATTTTTGCTGCCCTGGGTCGGGGGGTGGGAGGGGGCAACAGGGAGCAGAAATTGGCCTACCTTCTCGTTAGTTCATAGCTAGAAGTCCTGCTTCTCAGAATGTGTTCTTTTTCCAGTATAGTTAGTAGTTTCTCCAGGTGACTCACTGTCAGTCAGGATGGTTGTTGTTGTTCAGTCACCAAGTTGTGTCTGATTCTTTGCGGCCCCTTGAACTGCAGCATGCCAGGCTTCCCTAGCCTTCTGTCTCCCTGAGTTTACACCCAACCATCTCATCCTCTGTCTCCCCCTTCTCTTCTTGCCCTCAATCTTTCCCAGCATCAGGGTCTTTTCCATGAGTCAGCTCTTTGCATCAGGTGGCCAGAGTATTGGAGCTTCAGCATCAGTCCTTTCAATGAATATTCAGGGTTGATTTCCTTTAGGATTGACTGATTTGCTCTCCTTGCAGTCCAAGGGACTTTCGAGAGTCTTTTTCCAACACCACAGTTCAAAGGCATCAATTCTTTGGCGCTCACCTTTCTTTATGGTCCAACTCTCACATCTGTACATGACTATTAGAGAATCCATAACTTTGAATATAGGGACCTTTGTTGGCAAAGAGATATCTCTGCTTTTTAATATGCTGTCTAGATTTGTCATAGCTTTTCTTCCAAGGACTAAGTGTCTTTTAATTTTGTGGCTGCAGTCACCACCCACAGTGATTTTGGAGCCCAAGAAAATAAAATCTCTCACTGTTTCCATTGTTTCTCCATCTATTTGCCATGAAGTGATAGGACTGTATGCCATGATCTTTGTTTTTTGAATGTTGAGTTTTGAGCTAGCTTTTTCATTCTCCTCTTTCACTTTCCTCAAAAGGCTCTTTAGTTTCTCTTCTCTTTCTGCCAGTAAAGGGGTACCATCTGCATGTCTGAGGCTGTTGATATTTCTCTCGGCAGATTCCAGCTTGTGAGTCATCCAGCCCGGCATTTCTCATGATGTGCTCTGCATATAAGTTGAATAAGCAGGGCGATGACATACAGCCTTGACATAATCCTTTCCCAATTTTAAACCAGTCCATTGTTTCATGTCGAGTTCTAACTGTTGTTTCTTGTCCTCCTTACAGGTTTCTCAGGAGGCAGATAAGGTGGTCTGGTATTCCCATCTCTTTAAGAATTTTCCACAGTTTGTTGTGATCCACACAGTCAAAGGCTTTAGCATAGTCAGTGAAGCAGAAGTAGATGTATTTTTAGAATTTGCTTGCTTTTTCTATGACCCAGTGGATGTTGGTAATTTGATCTCTGGTTCCTCTGCCTTTTCTAAATCTGGCTTATACTTGGAAGTTCTCGGTTCACATACTGCTGAAGCCTTGCTTGAAGGATTTTGATCATAATTTTGCCAGCATGCGAAACAAGTGCAGTTGTACAGTAATTTGAACATTCTTTGCCATTGCCTTTCTTTGGAATTGGAATGAAAATTAACCTTTTCCAGTCTTGTGGCTCCTGCTGAGTTTTCCAAATTTGCTGGCATATTGAGTGCAGCACTCTAACGACATCATGTTTTAGATGTGTGTGTATATATATAATATATTATGTATGTATATATAATATATGTATAACCGAGAGTTTTTAAGGAATATGATTATGGTACTGGCATTTCTAAAATCCATACAGCAGTCTGGCAGGTAAGAGGTGATGTTAGCCATGAGTCTAAATTTTTCAGGGCAGCAGGCTGGAAACTCAGGGTTTCTGTGTTGTTGTCTTGAGGAAAATCTCCCTTTTCTTCAGGAAACGTGTCTTTTCTCTTAAGGACTTCAGTTGTTGGAGAGGCCTACCTATGTTTTGTAGGATAACCTCCTTTACTCACAGTTCAGTCTGTTGATTTGTTAGTCATTTGAAAAAAAACCTTCACAGAAACGTTAGACTGGTGTTTGGCCAAACGCTGGGCACCATAGCCTGCTGAAGTTGACAGATAAAATTAAGCAGCGCACTTGCTCTCTGAAATTCAGGTTAAATTTACACGCATACAGTATATGTGTCTAATAGCTATGCCTCTGCTTTTATGTGTCTGTGCCTTTGTTCATGGTGTATCTTCAGTTGAGGATGTTCTGTGTGCCCTGATCTTATCTCTCCTGAAGGCTAGGTCGCACAGACACATGCAGTTTTCTTTGCACCCTGTACTAGCTCCTCTGAACTACTTCTTGTCACCTAATTACTGTGTTCTGTCATGCCATTGTGCTTTTGCACACAAATTTCTGTTACTTATAGTCTTTCCTCTTGTTTTATATAAGGCTTTTGTGGCTTCCTGAGGCATGCTTTGTGTGCTTTTTCATTATACTCCCATGGTCTCCGTTGCTTATTTCTATTAAGGCACTGATCACATTTTACTGTCATTGTATATCTGTCTGCCCATGAGACTATATTTCCTGAGAGCAGGGGTCGTTGCACTGCTGTCCCTTTCAAAGTTTATCCTCAGCCAAGCCCAAGTATCTGGACTGTATCTAAATAAATACTTTATAGAATGAATAAACTGAATCTGTGTTAAAAATTTGGAAGTTGTATATTTCTTCTGTAATTTCTCTTTACAGTAGACTGTGGAGATAATGAATTCTTGGGGATGAAGCAGCTCTGACTATCAGAGATGAACCTTGGGTTAGACTCAAAACATACTTGGGAATATTGAATATTTGCTTGACTAACTAGAAATAATTTTATTTATTTTTCCATTCTGTGCAATGTATATAACTTCAGTATTGTTACATAAAGAAAAGCTATTTCTAATTAGAAATGTTGATTTATTTTTGCTTTCATTTATATATGCTTGTATTCTAAGAATATCAGTGTATTTAAGATTGCTTCAGTTTCTTTCTATTTCAAATATAATGGTGATAACTGATTATTAATTTGTCAACAATCTCAGTGTGATGACAAAATAACTTTTTCCTTCTCCTATTAGATGTTGGTCATCTTTCTGAAGTAGACTGTCCATGGCCTGAATGTTTTCTGAAAATCATTTGGAGCAAAATAGCTGTTTAATAGCAAGATAATCACATCAAGATGGTTGGAAAACTGAAACAGAACTTACTATTGGCATGTCTGGTGATTAGTTCTGTGACTGTATTTTACTTGGGTCAACACGCCATGGAATGCCATCACCGAATAGAAGAACGTAGCCAGCCCCTCAAACTGGAGAACACAAAGACCACTGTGCGAACTGCCCTGGACATCAAAGCCAATAAAACCTTTGCCTATCACAAAGATATGCCTTTAATATTTATTGGAGGTGTGCCACGGAGTGGAACCACACTCATGAGGGCCATGCTAGATGCACACCCTGATATTCGCTGTGGAGAGGAAACCAGGGTCATTCCTCGAATCCTGGCTCTGAAGCAGATATGGTCACGGTCAAGTAAGGAGAAAATACGCTTGGATGAAGCTGGTGTCACCGATGAAGTGCTGGATTCTGCCATGCAGGCCTTCTTACTAGAAATCATTGTGAAGCATGGGGAGCCAGCCCCTTATTTATGTAATAAAGATCCTTTTGCCCTGAAATCCTTAACTTACCTTGCTAGGTTATTCCCCAATGCCAAATTTCTCCTGATGGTCCGAGATGGCCGGGCATCAGTGCATTCAATGATTTCTCGCAAAGTTACTATAGCTGGATTTGACCTGAACAGCTATAGGGACTGTTTGACCAAGTGGAATCGTGCCATCGAGACTATGTATAACCAGTGTATGGAGGTTGGCTATAAAAAATGCATGTTAGTTCACTATGAGCAACTTGTCTTACATCCAGAACGGTGGATGAGAACAGTCTTAAAGTTTCTCCAGATTCCTTGGAACCACTCAGTATTACACCATGAAGAGATGATTGGAAAAGCTGGGGGAGTATCTCTGTCAAAGTGAGTAGATTTTATGGTTTTTATTTGACCCTGTATTCAGCTAATAAAGGGGTGTGTGTGTGTGTGTAAACTATAGCCCTTTCCTGGAATAGAGCTTCATCAATGAGTTCTTAAAAAGTTCTCTAACTGGTTCATTACACTTTTATTAATTCATTTTTAAATTTATGAATTATCCTTTTTATGTACTTGATAGAGGCAAAAATGGAGGCAAACCCAGTTTATAGCAGTAAAAGGATAGCAGACTTTTAAGTCCATCATTCAAATTTAGTGGCTTCCGATATTTAATTTCCAGATATTTTTGTTAATAAGGATAGTTGACTTTTGTGTAGAGTATGGTCAATATGAGGAAAAGCATCTACCATATTGAAAGTGAAAGTGTTGGTTGCTCAGTCGTGTCCGACTCTCTGTGACCCCGTGGGCTGTAGTCCATGAGGTACTTCTGTCCCTGAAATTCTCCAGGCAAGAATACTGGAGTAGGTTGCCATTTCCTTTTCCAGGGGATCTTCCTGACCCCGTGATTGAACCTGGATCTCCTGCATTACAGGCAGATTCTTTACCATCTGAGCCATCAGAGAAGCCCATAGATAAATTCCAAGTATACAGAACATTTTAGTGAGAGAAAAACAAAGGTTTAAATTACCTAACTCAGTCCCTTCATTTTATAGGGAAGAGGTCTGAGTCAGAAAGATCAAAATGATTTACTCAATTTAGGTGGCAGGTCCAGAATTAGAATCTATGCTTTGGTCTAAATGAGCTGGTGCTTTTGTCCATGGCATTTTATTGCATCTAGTGTTTTCTTTTGTCATCTGATGGATACATCTTCCCTTGAGTTTTACAAAAGGTTAGAGAATCACTGAAATTTAGAAGTTTAATCCATAATCTATACTAGAAGTTCCTTGAATTAAAATACTTCTAAAATCATTGCATTTTTCTTCCTTTCTCATAAAGTGATGACTAGGTTGGCTTGACTTGATCTGATAACCTAACTTGATGATGTACACATCAAATAAGGACATAAGGATATAAAAAATACTGTTAAATTCAGGTAGCATCTCCTCATGAAGAAAAGTTGACTTTGACTCTTATTTTTTATCTTTTCATTTATAAAAGTAATAGATATCCCCTGTAAAATAAAGAAAAAGCAAGGAACTTCCGCATGTGTCCTACTTGCCCCTATGAAGGAATGTCTTCTTGATTTTTTTCAAGTGTAGAATTTGTACAGTAAACATTGCTTCCTCATATGGATAATTTGAAAGGAACAGCTACTTTTCTGCAGCTAACTTTTGGTTACTGACTATAACTGACTATATTAGGTATCATCACTCTAGTGGCTCCAGGTTATTTACATTGATTAAAAAATTACAGTTTTAGCTCCTATCATCACAGTTTATTATTCTTTCCATATAATAGACCATAACCTATTTCTAATCATCTGTATTTCTAGGTAAGCATTTTTTTATGCTTGTATGTTGGCCCAGAAATTCTGATGCTTGTTCCATCTATTAATATAAAATAAGCCTGTTAACACCCCCCATCTCTCCAAGTAGGGAGTAAAGAGATTGGCTAAAGTTAAATTTCTGTGGAAATCAGGAGAAAATAATTTTGCAGGGACTTCTCTGGCAGTCCAGTGGTTAAGACTCTTGACTTTCTACTACAGGGGAGCACGAGTTCTATCCCTAGTTGGGGAACTAAAATCTTACATGCCTCATGGTGTGGCCAAGGAAATTCATAGGAATTTTGAATTAGTGAATTTTAGAAGGGGAAAAGACCTTATTTAACTGTAGTATATGGAATGCAGGCCCTGTGAAGTTTTATACTTTGTCAAGAATCACACATGGCAAAACTAGAACTTCCATTGCCTATTCCAAGACTCTTGCCACTATGAGTTTTTTTTTTAAATTAACATATATAGGTAAATTACAGATCTTCAGTGTACAGTTTGATGAATGCTTACATCTCTATACACTTGTGTTCTCACCATACATATAAAGATATTTTAAAAATTACTGGCATTTAGGAGACTCCGGTATGCTCCTTCCTAGTCAATATCCTCCTCAGTCCCAAAGTAACCACTGTTTCAGTCTCTTTGACCAGAGGTGATGAGGTTGCATATGAAATTCAAAAACAGTCTTGCTTGTTTTTGAGCTCCATATAAATGCTATCATGTCTATTTACTATCTTGTTCATGGATTTTTTCATGTAACATTTAGATTCACCTATATTTTTTTACCATAGCAATAGTTCATTCTTTTTCCATTACTATGTGATATTTCAATATGTAAATATAACACTATTTACATATGCTTTATCTCAGTTTTCATATTTACCCTTTCACCGTTACCCACGGATACTTTAAAAACCTCCATTTTATAGATGAAAGGCCTGTCCCTCTCAGAGAGGTTGAAGAGCTTTTCCTCAGTTCCACAGTTGAAACACAGTAGAAAGAGGATATGGGTTCATGTCTCTCCATCTTTTGAAACTGTGCTCTTAACCTCTGTGTTACATTTACGTTACAGGGCTTATGAGTATTAAGTAAGGACTGTGAAAGTGGCTGAACAGTCAGACAAAGATCCAAATCCTGGCTCTATCCTTTATTAGTTGTATGACCTTGAGTGAGTTACTTGATTTTGCTTATTCTTAGTTACCTCATCTTCCCCCTTAGTTTTCTTATCCTGGAAATGGAGATGGAAGCAGTGTCCATTAAGGTTGTCCTGAAGACTGAATTAGGTGACTATGAAGTCTTAGCCCAGCGCCTGGCATTAGTAGGTGATCAAAAGTGTTACCTATTGGGAATTCCATGGTGGTCCAGTGGTTAGGACTCTGCACTTTCGCTGCTAAGAGCTTGGGTTTAGTCCCTGGTCAGGGAACTAAGATCCCACAAGATGCACAGTGTGGCAAAAAGTGTAACCTGTTATCTTTATTATTATTATCAAGATGATGATAACTGTACCCATTGTGGATGGTGGTCGTAGTATGTACTTCATGGAGGAGTTTTAAGGATTAAATTAGAATTACTGTAAAGCCTTTAGTACAGGCCCTGGCATAAATGATATAGAATATATTTTAAAATTATTAAATGCTTATGTTCCGTCAAAAAAACAAAAAAATGCATGTGAAACACCTAACATGGTGCCTAGTATAGTACCAAGTGCTTCATAAGCTTTTGTTACCGCACGTTCTCTATAAGCTTTTTGGTGTAGAGATAGTCTTAACTCATGAATGAAGCAAAATGGGCATCTGATTAAACAACTCTTTGCGGGATACTGACAGGGCAGATTGGCCTTACAGTAGCAATATTTGAAACTACTTGATGGTGATCATCTGTTATTATTGTCATATTTTTCCCCTTTTGTTTGTGGGTTAGTCACTCAGTCGTGTCTGACTCTTTGAGACCCCATGAACTGTAGCCTGTCAGGCTCCTCTATCCATGGGATTCTCCAGGCAAGAATACTGGAGTGGATTGACATTCCCTTCTCCAAAGGATCTTCCTGACTCAGGGATCAAATCAGGTCTCCTGCACTGCAGGCAGATTCTTTACCATCTGAGCTACAGTGGCAGGTTTAATAATCGGCGTTTAGTTTGCCTATACGTGAACTTCAGATAAATGAGATCATAGTCTGTTTTCTTCTGTCCATTTTTGTTTGTTTTCTTTTAACATTATCTTGAGATTTATCTTTCTGATGTGTATAGCTATTTTTAATTTGTTTTTATGGCCACAGTACTATTCTGATATAATCAATTAATAGTAATAGATATAATTATTTATACTATTGGTGACCATTTGAGTTGTTTTTGGTTTAGAGCTACGTACATTTTTTTTAAGGTTTTTCTCTTCAAGAGTTTCTCTAAGATACACACCTAAGCATAGGATCGCTGGACCATGGAGGATATTCATATTCAACTTCACTAGGTAATGCCAAATTGTTTTCCAAAGAGTTCGTGATAGCTTACACTGCTACTGTCAATGTAAAAATCCCCAGGAATCTATATCCTCATTAACATGGCTTTAAAAAAAAAAATCAACAAACCTTCTTATTTAATGTTACTATAGAGTACAGCCTGGCTTTTTAATTTTTCTAATTAAGAGTAAATGGTACTTCATTGAAATTTCAATTTGTAATTCTCTGTTAATGGATTTGAGCACCTTATATTTTTATTGGTTATTGGTAGTTCTCTTTTGTTCCCACATAAAAGGTTGCATTTAAGAAAGAAAATCTGAAGCCATTCTTAGAAACGATATAGATGAAGAAGTACATAGGGTGAGATCTGGAAGGGTCCCCAAACAGGAGCTTCTGGCCCCATGATACAAGGATACTCTACCCTCCACATATGGATTTGTTCACCAACCTGGATGTTCCTAAAAATATAGTGACTTTAGTGTTTGCTTAAAATAGCAAACGTGTGTTTTGTCACGGTTTCGGTGGGTTAATAATATGGGATTGTCTTAGCTGAGTCTCATAGCTCAGAATCTCTTGCAGGCTGCAGTCAAGGTTAACTGGTAAGGGACTGTTTCCCAGCTCATGTGGTTTTGGGCAGGGTTCAGTTCCTCATGGGTGTTGGATGGAGGACCTTGCTTCCTTGCCATGAAGCTTTCTCTCTACGGTTACTAACACAGCAGCTGACTTCATCAGAGCAGCAAATGAAAAGAGTCAAGGAGAGTGAGCAAGACGGAATTCACATCTTCTTAACCTAATCTTGCAAATAACATCTCATCATCTTTGCCATATTCATTAGAAGCAAGTCTCTAGGTCCAGCCACAATCAAGGGGAGGGGATTACACAAAGGAATATCTGGAGTTGGGAATCATTTTAGAAGTCAACCAATCTGCCCTCTGGTTGCCAGTGACTCATATGCAAAATACCTTTTCCCCCTTACCAAGTCCCAAAATTCTTATCCTGTTACAAGCTCAGAGTCCTTCATCTTACCATCTAAATCAGGTCTAGTTGTGGATGAAGCTTCTGGGTGTAGTTCCTTATTAAATACAGGTCCTTGAATACAGTAGCTTTCAATCTGAAGATGCGTCTAAAGATACAAGTTATGTCCCCACCCCGCCCCCAGTACCAGTATAAAATGGTGGAACAGGCATAAGATAGTAGACCTTATTTAAAATGAAGGTAAATGGCAGGAGAGGGCAAAGTATCACTGTTCAGTTGCTCAGTTGTGTCCAACTCTTTGTGACCCCGTGGACTGCAGCATGCCAGGCCTCCCTGTCCATCACCAACTCCCAGAGTTTACTCAAACTCATGTCCATTGAGTCGGTGATGCCATCCAACCATCTCATCCTTTGTTGTCTGCTTCTCTTTCTGCCTTCAGTCTTTCCCAGCATCAGGGTCTTTTCAAATGAGTCAGTTCTTCCCATCAGGTGGCCAAAGTATTGGAGTAAGTAAGGTATCACTGGTTCATATCAATTCTGAAATCCATCTGGGAAAATATTAGACATTCTTTGATTAGGTCTCAAATTGAATATAAATAATTCTAGGAATTATTTTCCATGTCTCTCAGCTCTGCTCTTTGGGCTCTTGAGTGATCGTTTCTTTTTCATGAAAGATAGCACATATTTTGTAGCTGTGTGGTTTTATAGACTACTTCCTGCCAGAAGAATTCTGGAAATCCAATGTGTTTTCATTTTGTACAGTTTGTGTCTCTTTCAGTCCAAGTTGGCAGTGTTGATGCTGATAAACTTCTCAAAAACTTTGTGGGTCCTCTGTAAATCTTACTGGGGTTCGTTCCATTTGGATAATAGTTTTCCCCACAAATCTCTGAGATAAACTGTTCTTTGCTTTGGACTCCTGCTGAGATGCCTAAGGGCTAATGTGCTTAAGCTTCGTAGAGGCTTTATTTTTTGTTAAATTGAGAGGACCTATGAGGAACACCTTTAATTTGTTTAAATGACTGTGTGACTGAATAATTGGGAGCCATTTAGAAATAGCCTACCATAGAGGTTATTTAATTGAAGTAGTTATATGACTTTTTTCCCCTCCTTGAAGCTACTATGTAAATTACATTAATACATTTTTTAATGTTGATTTAACCTTGAATTTCTGGCAAAGCTTCAACTTAGTGGAGCACTAATTATTTAATTAGTGCTGGATTTGATATGCTAACTTTTAGTTTAGAATTCTTACATCTATTTGATGAGTGATACTGACCTGTAGTTTTTATTTTTCTTACACTCTTTGTCTGGTTTTGATAGGGATAGAGTAGGTACACAGGTAGTTTTAGAAATCCCACTAGGGGATTATAGATATAGAGGGAACCTTAGGGAACTTTGGGAGATCCCTGTCCAAAATAAGGGACTTTCCTGTAGCTCAAACAGTAAAGAATCTGCCTGCAATGCAGGAGACCAGGGTTTGATCCCTGGGTAGGGAAGATTCCCTGGAGAAGGGAATGGCTACCCACTCCAGTATTCTTGCCTGGAGAATCCTATGGATAGAGGAACATGATGGGCTACAGTCCATGGGGTTGCAAAGAGTCAGACATGACTGAGCAACTAACACTTTAAACTTTTATCAATGAAAGCATGAGGTATGCCTCAGACCATTAAGTTAAAAAAATGAGGCCTGCATCCTGCTAGTTAAGTCTAGCAAGATAATGATCCTTAGAACCAAGGACAGGAATGTAAGGGAAAGATGACATTCCAAAATAGAAGACCCTCATTATAATGAAACCTGAGATGATTTAACGTATTTTAGTATATGTTTCCACCCTTCTGCTGATTTGAATAAGCCAGGACAGGACCAGGACAGTGTTGGTTTGACCTTATAGGGTCAGTCTCCTGCCTGATGTGAAGGAGGAGCTAGTGATATAAGCCTAATGTCTACTCATAGAATGAAGAAGAAGGTAGTCCTCTCCCCATCCCCACTTTTCTTTGATCGTAAACATGTAACTGACTTAATTCTTGGGCCAGAGCCCCCTTACCTGTCCGCTTTTATCCCTCACGAGCATCCTATATTAATAAGTCTACTCCTTGCCTATCATTTTGCCTCTCACTGAATTTCTTCTGCACTGAGACACACAGAACCTGAGCCTCAGTAAGTCCTGACACCAGGTGCGTGAGTCTAAAAAAGTATAGGTTCACATCCCAGTCTGGAGTTTGGCTGGGTTCAAGTTTCAGCTTGTGGGTTCAAGTCTCAATCTGAGGTGTGAGGTTTCAGTTTTGTTATATCATACTGCTGGCCTTACAGATTACTTAGAGAGTGTTCCCTTCTGTTTTGTGCATCTTTTGATTGTCTTTTCCGTTATTATTGAATCACATATTCTTGATTCTGTGTATCTGAGTAATTTTTGGAGTTATGTTTTGAGTCTCTGAGTCCTGCTAAAATCCTCTGGAGAATTGTTTTGTTTTGTAAGTAATCATGAGAATTGTTTTGTTTTGTAAGTAATCAATCTGGTTAGTTTCTAAACCACAAGTTTGTGTCTCCTATGAATAGTGTTTCCAATATCATTTTACTTTTTAGACTTTGCTGTACTGCTTTGGGTTTTGTCACTGACAAATCATTTGTGAGTTTGGAGCATCGGTGGCAGTTTATTTCATAGTTAAATTCTCAAAGCCTTTGCTGTGCTTCCTTCAGTCTCTCCCAGGTGTGAGTTGGAAGTTGTGCTAATTCATATGCAAAATTATGGGACATGTTCCCTGGCTCTCTCTTTCCCTTGATTTCACCCCTACCCCCACATACTAGCTGGTTCCCAGGGGCTACATTTCTTGTTATTCTGGCCTGAAGTATGCCTTTCTCTCAGTTTTAGCTGCTTGCACCATCACTGTGCATTTCTGCATGCTGGGTGTCACCATGAGAGGAAAGAGATGAGAGGAAACTGTCAAGAATAACAAAGATGTTTCCTATACTCTTCAGACCCCAGTGCTCCCTTTCCCCGTTATTTTTTGCCTAAAAGATGGGGTTTTGTTCAGTTTTTGCTGCTTACTTTTGTGCATCAGTTGTCCTAATGACTTTTCTTTTATTCTAAGGATTTTAATATTTCTAAGTTTTATTTGAAAAAGTCTTTAATTTTTGGAAGATTATTTTTGTTCAATTCAGTCTGGGATGGCAGTTATTTTCTCTTAGTATTTTGAGAATATTATTCCACTGTCCACTAGTTGCAGTTGTTGCTCTTAAGAAATCTGCTCTCAGTCTGATTGTCAGGGTTTTTTCCTAGGTCTTTTTTTATATGACATTTCCATGACCATTTTAAGATCTCTTCTTTTGTGTTCTATGTTTTTACTAGTATATTTTGTGAATAGGTATCAATTTCTTTAAAAGATAGAAAGTGAAAGTGAAAGTTGCTCAGTCATGTCTGACTCTTTGCGACCCCATGGACTCTGTAGTCCATGGAATTCTCTAGGCCAGAATACTGGAGTGGATAGCCTTTCCCATCTCCAGGGAATCTTTCCAACCCAGGGATTGAAGCCAGGTCTCCCACATTGCAGGTGGATTCTTTACCAGCTGAGCCACCAGGGAAGCCCAAGAATACTGGAGTGGGTAGCCTATCCCTTCTCCAAGGGATCTTCTTGACCCAGGAATCAAACTGGAGTCTCCTGCATTGCAGGCAGATTCTTTACCAACTGAGCTATGAGGGAAGCCCTTAAAAGATAAAGGTTATTTAAATAATTTCTTCTTGAATATGCTGTGTGTCTTTCATAAGGAGTTTGTCCATTTTTTTCTCAATTCTTGAATCTATAGGCATAAATTTTTTATACCATTCCTTTATTGTCATTTTTATATCTGTAGAATCTGTAATGATCTGTTGAAACTGTCATTCCTGAAATTGGTAATTTCTACTTGGAGTCTGTTGAGCTTTTTGAATCTGGATTTTATAGTTTCTGTACAATATGGAAAAACTTGTACATTATTCCTTCAGATATATTTTTTTCTCTTCTCTTTTGAAGACCCCAACTATAAATATGTGAGATTGTTTGAAATTGTTCCAGAGTTCACTGATGCCTTTTAAAAATTAAAAAATTTTAATTGAAGTATAGTTGATTTACAATGTTGGATTAATTTTTACTGTATAGCAAAGTGACTCAATTATGTGTATATACTTCCTTTTTTATATTCTTTTCTTTTATGGTTTATCACAAGGTATTGAATATAGTTTCCTGTGCTATCCTGTGTGTGCATGTGTGCTCAGTCGCTAAGTTGTGTCTGACTCTTTGTGACCCCGTGCACTGCCAGGGTCCTCTGTCCATGGATTTCCCAGGCAAGAATACTGGAATGGGTTGCCATTTCCTCCTCCAGGGGATCTTCCTGACCCAGGGATCAAACCTGTGTCTCCTGCATTAGTGGATGGATTCTTTATCGGTGAATCAGCAGGACCTTGTTATTTATCCAGTCAGCAATTTGCATCTGCTCACCCCACTTCCTCTCCATCTTGGTAACTGCAAGTCTGTTCTCTGTCTTTCTTCTTCATTTATAGATTTGTTTGTGTCATATTTTAGATTCCATGGGCCCTAGGGTGTGTGGGCTTCAGTAGTTGTGGTATGTGGGCTCAGTAGTTGCAGCTCCTGGGCTCCAGAACACAGGCTCAGTGGTTGTTTTCCATGGCATCTGGGATCTTCCTGGATTGAACCTGTGTTTACATATTTGCAGGTGGATTCTCTATCGCTGAGCCACCAAGGAAGCCCCCTGGGAGCAGAATTGCTGGATCATAACAGCAACTGGTTTTAGTTTTTTGAGGAATGTTTGTAACTGTTTTCCATGCTGGCTGCACCAGCTTACATTCCCGCCAGTAGTGTAGGAGGTTTCCATTTTCTGCACACCCTCTCCAGCATGTGTTATTTGTAGACTTTATTGATGGCCGTTCTGGCTACTATGAAGTGTTATCTCATTGTAGTTTTGATTTGCATTTCTCTAATAATTAGTGATATTGAGCATCTTTTCATGTGCCTGTTGGGCATCTGTATGTCTTCTTTGGAGAAATGTCTATTTAGGTCTTCTGTTTTCAATTGGGTTGTTTGTTCTTTTGTTATTGTTGAGTTGTATGAGCTGTTTGTATATTTTGGAAATTAAGCCCTTGTTGGTTGCATCATTTGCAAATATTTTCTTCCATTTTATAGGTTGTATTTTCATTTTGTTTATGGCTTCCTTTGCTGTGCAAAAGCTTATAAGGTTGATTAGATCCCATTTGTTTCTTTTTATTTCTGTTACCTTGGGAGACTCACTCAAAAAAACATGGATATGATTTACGTCTGAGAATATTTTACCTATGTTCTCTTCTAGGAGTTTTATGATGTCCTGCCTTACATTTAAGTCTTTAAGCCATTTTGAATTTGTTTTGTGTTTTCTAACTTCATCAGTTTACATGCAGCTGTCCAACTTTCCTAACACTACTTGTGGAAGAGACTTTTTCCCATTGTGTATTCTTACCTCCTTTGTCAGAGATTAATTATCCGTAGATGCGTGGTTTATTTCTTGGCTGTCTATTCTGTTCCATTGATCCATTTGTCTGTTTTTGTGCTAATATCATGCTGTAGCTGGTATTTGATTACTGTAGCTTTGTAGTATTTTCTGAAATCTGGGAGGGTTATGTCTCCTGCTTTGTCCTTTTTCCTCAGATTGCTTTGGCAATTCTGGGTCTTTTATGGCTCCATTTAAATTTTAGGATTGTTTGTCCTAGTTCTGTGATCAATGTCACCAGTAATTTGATAGGGATTGCATTAACCCTATAGATTGCTTTGGGTAGTATAGCCGTTTTAACAATATTAATTCTTTCAATCCAAGATGATTTTTTTTTTAATTTTTAAAAATAGACTTTTTCTAAGAGCAATTTCAGGTTCACAGTAAAATTGAGCACAAAATACAGGGATTTCCTATGTATTCTCAGCCCCCACACAGGCACAGCTTTTTGGGATCAAAATCCCAAACCAGACTGGTCCATTTGTTACAGTTGATGAACCAACATTGATACATCATTATCATACAGAGTCCATATTTTACATGAGGGTTCACGCTTGGTGTTGTTCATTTTACAAGTTTTGACAAATGTGTACTGTCACATACCCACTGTTACAGAATCATACAGAGTAGTTTCACTGTCCTAAAAATTCCCTGTGCTTTGCTTGTTTCTCCCCCTAGTGCCTGGCAACTACTGATATTTTTATTGTCTCCATAGTTTTGCCTTTTCCAGAATGTCATTTTGTTAGAATCATACTGTATATAGTCTTTTCATGCCTCTTCTTTCACTTAATAGTGTGCATTTAAAGTTCTTCCCTGTCTTTTCATGGATTGATAGCTCATTTCTTTTTAGTACTGAGTGGAACATTTTATTGCTCTTTCCAAATAACTAGCCTCTGATTTTGTTGATTTTTTTTCCTACTGATTTTCTATTTCAACGTTGTTGAATTCTGCTGTAATTATTTTTGTTTTTTCTTCTGCTGCCTGTTTTTTTAATTAATTTATTTTTTATTGAAGGATAATTGCTTTACAGAATTTTGCTGTTTTCTATCAAACCTCAACATGAATCAGCCATAGGTATACATATATCCCCTCCCTTTTGAACCTCCCTCCCTTCTCCCTCCCCATCCCTCCCCTCCAGGGCGACACAGAGCCCATGTTTCAGTTTCCTGGGCCATACAGAAAATTCCTATTGGCTGTCTATTTTACATACTGTAGTGTAAGTTTCCTTGTTACTCTTTCCATACGTCTCACCCTTTCCTCCCTTCTCCCCATGTCCATAAATTGATTCTCTATATCTGTTTCTCCATTTTTGCCTTGTAAATGAATTCTTCAGTACCATTTCCCTAGATTCGGTATATATGCATTAGAGTATGGTATTTATCATTCTCTTTAGTCACTTCACTCTGTATAATAGGTTCTAGGTTCATCCACCTCATTAGAACTGACTCAAAAGTATTCCTTTTTATGGCTGGGTAATATTCCCTTGTGTATATGTACCACAACTTCTTTATCCATTCATCTGTTGATAGACATCTAGGTTGCTTCCATGTTCTAGCTATTGTAAATAGTGCTGCAATGAACAGTGGCATACATGTGTGTCTTTCAGTTTTGTTTTCCTCAGGGTATATGCCTAGAAGTGGGATTGCTAGGTCATATGGTGGTTTTAGTCCCAGTTTTTTAAGGGATCTCCATACCATCTTCCGTAGTAGCTGTATCAATTTACATTCTCACCAATAATGCAAGAGTGTTCCCTTTTCTCCACACCCTCTCCAGTATTTATTGTTTATAGACTTTTTGATGATGGCCATTCTGACCAGTGTGAGGTGATATCTCATCGTAGTTTTGATTTGCATTTCTCTAATAATGAATTATGTTGAGCATCTTTTCATGTATTTGTTAGCCATCTGTATGTCTTCTTTGGAGAAATGTCTGTTTAGGTCTTTTTCCCACCTTTTGATTGGGTTGTTTGCTTTTCTGATATTAAGTTGTATGAGCTGCTTGTATATTTTGGAAATTAATCCCTTGTCAGTTGTTTCATTTGCTATTATTTTCTCCCATTCTGAGGACTGTCTCTTTGTGCCTCTTGGACTTGATTGACTATTTCCTTTTCATATTGGGGAAATTTTCAACTAGAATCTCTTCAAAACATTTCTAATACCCTTTCTTTTTCTCTTCTTCTTTTGGGACCCCTATTATTAGAATGTTGGTGCATTTGATATGGTCCCAGAGGTCTGTGAGACTGTCCTCAGCTCTTTTCATTCTTTTTACTTTATTCTGCTCTTCAGAAGTTATTTCCACCATTTTATCTTCTAGCTCACTGATTTGTTCTTCTGCTTCAGATATTCTGCTATTGATTCCTTCTAGAGTATTTTTAATTTCAGTAATTGTGTTGTTTGTCTCTATATGTTTATTCTTTAATTCTTCTAGGTGTTTGTTAATTGATTCTTGCATTTTCTCCATTTTATTTTCAAGGTTTTTAATCATCTTTACTATCATTATCCTGAATTCTTTTTCAGGTAATTTTCCTATTTCCTCTTCATTTATTTGAACTTCTGTGTTTCTAGTTTGTTCCTTCATTTGTGCAGTATTTCTTTACCTTTCCATTTTTTTTTTTTTAAGTTATTGTGTTTGAGGTCTCCTTTTCCCAGGCTTCAAGGAAAGTTGAATTCTTTCTTCCTTTTAGTTCTGTCTTCCTAGGGTTGGTCCAGTGGTTTGTGTGAGCTTCCTATAGGTGAGATTTGTGCTGAGTTTTTGTTTGTTTGTTTTTCCTATGACTGGCAAGGCTGAGTGAGGTAATAATCCTGTCTGCTGATGATTGGGTTTGTATTTTTGTTTTCTTTGTTGTTTAGATGAGGCTTCTGGCACAGGGTGCTCCTGGTGGTTGGGTGATGCCAGGCCTTGTATTCAAGTGGTTTCCTTTGTGTGTGTTCTCACTAGTTGATACTCCCTAGGATTAGTTCTCTAGTAGTCTTAGAGTCAGTGCTCCCACTCCAAAGGCTCAGGGCTTGATCTCTGATCAGGAACGAAGATTCCACAAGTGGTTTATTATGTCATTAAGTGAGATTAAAACAAATATCCAAAAACGAGAAACCAAAGATGAACCCCAGACTAATGGCAGTTACAAAATCAGGCAAATAATAATTAAAATAATGGCTTATACGCATACACATGTACACCCATGAGCAAAATGAAAACAGTCCAACAAAAATACTGTAGATTGATCTGGCAAACAAAGGAAATCAAAAATTATATTTACCAGTTAAGAACAAAACTAACTTAAGCACAAACTGGAAGACAAAACTAAAACAAGGCGCCAAGTGGGAAATAAAGCAATGAAAACAAAACTAACAAGTATGTTGAGAGGAAAGGAAAGAAAGAAAGAATAGATATGCAAAGTTAAATAGATATAGATAAAGATTTGTATACATTAAAGATTAACTGCAAGGGGAAAAGAACAGTAGGAAAGGCAAAGGAATAAATGTTGAAAAAATATAACAGGTTTAAAAAATTTTTTAAATTAAAATTATAAAAAAAAGAAAAGAGAAAAAAAAGGAAGAAGAAAGGAAAAAGGGGGGGGGAGGAAAACACAGAACTGCAAAAGCCCAATGTAGAGGCAGAGGTTTATAACAACAATAGAAAATGTGACTGAATATACACATATACATATACACCCATAGGCAAAATCAAAACAGTCCAACAAAAATAAAGTACAATAGACTGACTCAGTGAACAAAGGAAACCAAAAATTATATCTGCCAGAACAAAATTAATTAAAGCACAAACTGGAAAACAAAACTAAAGCAAGGTGCCAATTGTGGAATAAAGCAATGAAAATAAACCTAACAAATATGTTGAGAGGAAAGGAGAGAAAGAAAAGAATAGATATGCAAAGTTAAATAGAGATAGATAAAGAAGATTTATTTATGTTAAAGATTAACTGCAAGGGGAAAAGAACAATAGGAAAAGCAAACAAGGGAATAAATGTAGACAAAAAATAATAATAGATTTAAAAAATTAAAAAAAAAAAGAGGAAAACTCCACAAAACTGCAAAAGCCCAACGTGGAGGCAGAGGTTTATGACAACAATTAAAAATGTGACTGAGGAAGAAAAAAAAAAGCTCAAAAGCTTAATAGGTTTTTTTCGTGTCAATAAAATTGACAACTACAACACAGAGTGGGGGGAAGGAAACCAAAGGGGAAAAAAAATCCAAAAGCATCTACAGAACAAGTCAAAAAGTAAGAATAATAAATGTTTTTCTTGAGTCACTGCTCTCAGAGTCCTTTCCCAAGCTGGGAATCATGATCCACCTTACTTTGCTATGATACCCTCCAATACTGGTGATCTCTGGACCTGCTGTGGGGGCTGCTCAGATTCTAATCTGGTCCTCCTCTTGTATGTTCTTGCCTTCAGTGTCTGCAACTCTCAGAGCTAGTGTGTTTTCTTTTGTGGGCACTCTCAGTGGCCTCTTATATATTCCATGGACAGTCTGCTTCGTTGATTATGTGGATTTAATCTTCAACTTGCACAGCTGCTGGGAACGTTTTGGATCTTTTTCCTTAGCCACACTGCCCCTGGGTTTCAATTGTGGTTTTATTTCCACCTCTACATTTGGGTCATTCACTGGGGTTTAGCTCCTGAGGCTGCCCTGGAGGGCTTGGGTTTGCCCCTTTGAGGGCCTGGTGTGGAGGTGGTGCAGCTGCCTGGGTCACAGGGGTTCGGGCAGCACCAGGTACTCAGAAGGGGTTGGTGGCTAGGGTAGTAGGAAATACAGTGCCCTAGAAGGGTATGGCAACCAGTCTTGGCAAATATGCTCCAGTATTCTTGCCTGGAGAACTCCCTCTCTGATAGAGAAACCTGACAGGCCACAGTCTATAGGGTCGCAAAGAGTTGGACACTACCGAAGCGACCCTGCATGCATAAATGCAACTTTTTTGCCTGTGGCAACTCTGCCTCAGTGAGAGTTGAGTGTGAAGGTGGTGCAGCTGTTTGGCTTTTGGGACTCTGGCGGCACCAAGTGTGCAGGAACATGGACTGTCTCCGCTGCGGGAATTATGGCACTGGCAGAGTCTTTTTGAGCCACTATGTAGCTGGCCATCAGAAGGCCTCTTTGGTCAGTCTTTCTCCGTAGCTCCGCCCGTTCAGGCACTTAGAGGGCTCCCTTGCCTGGGGTCCTACTCTGTAGTTCAGTGCATCAGACATTTGATGGGCCAGCCTCTGTATTGTTCAGCTACCGATGCTAGCTGTGGTGATGGCTTCACCTCCTACACCACTCAGCAGTATTTCCTTGCTTCCATGGCTGCCTGACTTTCCTTCACCAGCATTTCCCACCACGATCTCTTCCCTCACACCCCCTCAATCCATCTCTCCGCAGTCAACAGAAGCCCTCACCCTGGGATTGCTCCACAATCCGTAAACTCCAGCTCCCAGCCACTGCCGCTTTCAGGAGATCAGTGTTTCTGCCCGGAGTGTATATGGCTGTGGCAAGGATTGTCTGATTCTCATTCCATTTAGGCTGCCACAGATCAGCTGTTTCACTCTCTTAAATGTTTCTTCTCTGACTCAGACAGTTGCCCTTCTATGGGGATGGGACCCCTGCTTCAGTTCCCCCACCGCTGAGGGCAGGTCCAGTCCTACTAACATTCCTGTTTTTTCCCCTAGTTCCTTTGTCCTACTGAGTTTTTGTGGTTCTATATATTCTTTTCCACTGGTCAGCTACTCCTGTCCACTCTCAGCTGGTGTTCTGCATGCACTTCTGTGTCTGAAGGTGTATTCCTGATGTATCGGTGGAGAGAGATGTACTCCACGCCCACCTACTCCTCTGCCATCTTGTTCTCTCTGCTGCCTATTTTTTAACCAGTTTTTTTTTTTTTTGGTATATAATTACATTTTTTTTTTTTCCTTTTTGGCTGCACCACTTGGGATGCAGGCTCTTCATTTCCTAACCAGGGATGGATCCTGCCTTCCCTGCAGTGCGAGGGTGAAGTCTTAACCACTGGTCCACCAGGAAAATCCCTAACCAGTCACCTTTTATAGGGTGTTAATTCTCCATTACTATATGAAAGGATTCAGAGTGCTGGGCTAAGGTTTTGGTCAGGAATGCAGCGTGCCCCTCTTCAGTGGTAGTTGCATAGCTGCTCATGTTTGAGTTCCTTGTAGGAACTGCATTAGTTGAAAAGCTAGCACCATAGAAAGCCCAGTGATGCTCCCTTTATTTATACTGATGTACTTGTTTTAATACCAGTAGTTTCCCTGGTGACCCACAGTAAAGAATCTGCCTGCAATGCGGAAGACCTGAGTTCAATCCCTGGGTTGAGAAGATCCCCAGGAGGAGGGCCTGGCCACCCACTCCAGTATTCTTGCCTGTAGAATGCCCATGGACAGAGGAGCCTGGTGGGCTACAGTCCATGGGGTTGCAGAGTCGGACACGACTGACCAACTAAGCACACAGCCTCTTTGAAACACTCCAGCAGTGCCTTTATGGGTGAAATCCTACGTCAGTATCCAGTTTGGCAGCTCCCCTAGTTTGAATTTCAGGAGCTTCTGATGATGATGGTATGATGATGGTATGATTGATGCCATCTTGGAGTCCTGGCTGCCCGCTCGACCAGGCTGTGTGAGGACTGCTGCTTCTTTTCTTACATATGCATTCCCCGTGATGTAAAATTTTCCTTCTAAGCACTGTTTTCACTGTGTTCCACATATTTTGATAAGTTGTATTTTCATTTTCCTTTAGTTTAAAATATTAGAAGGTTTTTTTTTGAGATTTCTTTTTTGATCAGTGTATTATTGAGAAGTGTATGGTTTAGTCTCCCAAGTATTTTGAGATTTTCCAGCTGTCTTTTTGTTACTGATTTCTAATTTAAATCCATTTTAGTTTGTGAGAATACCTTGTATAACTTCTCTTTGTTTTTTATAGCCCAAATGTGATATTGTTGTATATTTCATTTGTGCTTAAGATGTGTGTATTCTGTTGTTGAGTGAAGTATTTTATAAACGTCAGTTATATTCAGTTGATTGATGATTTTTTTTCTCTCAGCACTTGAAATGTTTTCCTCTACTCTGTCCTTTCTGATTTTCTTTCTATAGGATCTGTCCATTTCAGATAGAGACGTGTTAAAAGTCTCCAACAATAATTGTGAATTCATCTTTCTCCTTACATTTTTATCCTTTCTTGCCTTGTGTTTTTTTGTAGGCACCTACACATTAAGAATTGTTACATCTCTCAGAGTTGAGCCTTCTATCATGAATATGGCTACTTTAGCTTTCTTTTGATTATTGTTTAACATGATATACCTTTCTCCATCTGTTTACTTTTAATATACATGTGTCTTTGTATTTAAATTGGGTTTCTTGTAGACAACAAACAATTGGGGCTTGCTTTTTGATCTACTCTCACAGTCTCTTCCTTTTAATTGGTAAGTTTAGACCATTGATGTTCGAAGTGATTTTTATCATAGTTGGATTAATATCTACTCTAGTGATACTGTTTTCTATTTGCTGCCCTTGTTCTTTATTACCCCTATTTTTGTTTTCCACTCTTTTTCTGCCATTTGTGGTTTTAATTGACCATTTTATATAATTTGATTTTGTCTCCTTTCTTAGCGTATCAGTTATACTTTTTAGTGGTTGCCCTAGAGTCTACAATATATATTTACAACTAATGCAAATCCACTTTCAGATAACACTGTACCACTTCATGCGTAGTTCAGGTACCTTATAATAGCAAAGTATTCCTGATTCGTCTCTCTGTCCCTTGTATAATTGCTATCATTAATATCACTTATACATGCTGTTTAGTGGTAAAGTCATGTCTGGCTCTTTGCGATCCCATGGACTGTAGCCCATGAGGCTTCTCTGTCCCTGGGATTCTCCAGGTAAGAATACTGGCGTGGGTTGCCGTATCCTTCTCTAGGAACTAATATGTAAGCTTATATAATCAAATACATAGTTGCTATCATTATTTTGAGCAAACTCTTATCCGGTAGATCAGTTAAGAACAAGAAAAAATAAAAAAATTTCTTTACCTTTTCTTACCTCTTCTCTAATGCTCTTCCCTCCTTTATATGGATTAGGTTTCTAACCATATCAATATCTTTGTCTCTAAAGGACTTCTTTTGCATTTCTTGTAGAGCAGGTCTACTGGCAACAAATTCCCTCAATATTTGTTTGTGAAAGTCTTTTACCTCTTCACTCTTGAGGAATAATATCACAAGATACACAATTATAGGCTGGTGACTCTTTTCTCTCAGCACTTAAAATGTTTTACTCCACTCTCTACTTGCTTGCATGGGTTCTGAAAGAGATCACGTGTGATTCTTATTGTTGCTCTTTTATAGGTAGGATAATTAAACCTCTGGCTTCTTTCAAGAGTTTTTCCTTATCTTTGGTTTTCTGCTCAAGTATAGTCTTTCTCTGTCTCTCTCTTTCTTCTTCTCTCTCTCTCTTTTCTTCTTGCTCCCTTCCTTTCCTTCCTCTTTTTTTTTCTTTTCTCCGGCTTTTTTTTTTTTTGTAGTGGAATAAATTATCCTTGTCAGAAAGAATATTTGAAGAAATAATGAATGAAAACCCCAATTTTCATGAAACATATGTATCTAAACACCTAAGAATTTCAGTGAACTCTAAGTAGGATAAAACCAAAGAGATTCATTCCTAGACACATCATAGTCAAACTTTGAAAGATAAAGAGAATCTTCAAAGCAGCATGAGAAAAGGGCTCATGGCATGCAAAGATCCCCAGTAAGAGGAACAACTGCATTTTCATTAGAAATCATAGATTCCTAAAAGGCAGTGGGATGGCATATACACAGTGCTGAAAAGAAAAAAATCAATTAAACCTTTCATCAGGTTGACCCAAAAGTTGATGTTACAGAAAAACCTGACTGAACTTTTGGGCCAACCCAATATGCCTGTCAAAACTATCCTTCAAAAATGAAGGAGAAATGAGATGATACCCCAAAACAAAAAGTGATATAATTTGTCATCTGTAGAACTGCCTACAACAAGTGCTAGTGGGAGTCCTTCAGGCTGAAGTGAAGGAACACTAGATTCAAATCTGTATTTAGAAAATACTAAAGAACGCAGGTAAAGTCCCTACCCAGGTTACTTACACTGACCAAGCCAATCCCTAGAAAAAGGAGCTCTTCATAAGATCGCTTATTTCAAGACAGCAAAGATAAAGCCACACTGATCCTTTATTTCATTCAGTACATAATTTCTGAATAGGTTAATGAGGCAAGATCTGTTCTAAATCTGCTCAAGTAAATAAACAGATAAATAGTGAATGAATGAGTTAGTAGGGTTAACATTAGTCAACAGGAGTTACAAATTAAAACCATAGTGAGATACTCCTACATTTCCACCAGAATAGTTAATATTAAATGAGTAAACAATACAGTGTTGGCAAGGATGTGAAGCAACTGGAACTCTTATTGTTAATGTAAAATAGTAAAGTCACTTGGGAAAACTATTTATTACAGCTGTTCAGCAAAATATATGCCTCTCTTATGATCCATCATATTGCTCCAGGATACATATACAACAGAAGAAGTTATACACTTAAGAAAATCACACCAAAAGACTTTTACAAAATATATATTGCAGCACTATTTATATAAATAGCCTGAAGTTGGAGATAAATCCAAATGTTCATCAGCAGGCGAATAGACAATGTGGTATATTCATGTGATAAGATACTATTCAGCAAAGACCAAATTGCTGATACAACATGGTTGAATCTCACAAATACTGTGCTTTTCAAAAAAATCCAGTCACAAATGAATTTATAATGTGTTTTCATTTATATGAAGTTCAAAAGTAGATAAAACTGATCTATGTAGTAGTTAAAACAGTGGTTATCATAAGGCTGCTACTGTGATGTAACACAAAGAAGCCAGTTTGGAGTCTGAAAGTGTTCTTTATCTTGTTCTGGATGGTGGTTACGCGGGCATATTAATAAAAATTTAAGTTAAACACCTTATAAAAGTTCAGTTCAGTCACTCAGTCATGTCTGACTCATTTTATAAAAATTATTATTCTTGAAGTTCTGCTTGTACTTGTGAAAGATAATTTAAGACTTTGAAGAAATATATGCATCCTTCTTGCTCTTCAGTGTTATTTAAATAGAGATAAATAATACTATACAGTTCAATCACTGTGTAAGAAAAATCCAACTATAGTTTCATTACTTCTAACTGCTGAAAGCCTGAAATTAAAATATAACATGTTAAAACAATTTACCTTTAGGAGATTAAAAACATATACCTAATTCTAATGATGAATCTCCTGATTACACTATTTGCTTTTAGGTAATAATTAAATAGGGGCTTCCCAGGTGGCTCAGTGGTAAAGAATCCACCTACCAATGCAGAAGACATGGGTTCCATCTCTGGTTCAGGAAGATCTCCTAGATAAGGAAATGGCAACCCACTCCAATATTCTTGCCTGGGAAATCCCTTGGACAGAGGAGCCTGGCAGGCTACAGTCCATGGGATCATAAAGAATCAGCAGCGACTTAGCAACTGAATGTGCATGCATGCAGTAATTAAATATTGTATTTCTGAAGTCCAGAATAGACTAAGGGCAGTTATTAGCAACCTTTAACCAGCTTGGATCTGTTATTTCATGCTGGAGGAACAAAGCAGAATGAACAAGTGAGGGAACTTTCAAGAAATAAAGTGCCAGTGTTTTTACAACTACTTGTGGGCTATAAAAAAGAAATGAAATGTGTTCGTTTAGAAGAATGCAAGTCTGGCCAAACACCAGGATGTTGCTACACAGAGAAAACAACCAGAGACAAAAACCACAACAGAGCTGCTTTCATCCCAGAATGTCAAGGAACTGAAGGATAAGGCCTGAGATATGACCAGTAACAGTGGGGAGGAAGGGTAATCAGGGGAGGGGAGAGATTTTTTTATTTCTTGACCTTGTGCTAACTAATAATTTAAACCTAAAAATGCTGCTTTTTTTCTGAAGAATCAGAAATGAATTTATTCAGTAAATACTTATTGACCTCTTATTATGTGCCTAGGACTATTGTAGGCAGTTTATGTATAGCAACAAAAGAGACAAAAACTCCTGTCTTTATGGAATATATATTCTCTGGGTCGGGAATAGCCCAGGAATGCATACACACATTATCATGTTGCAGTGAGCTTTCATTAAATATCTGTGTTTCTTGCTGAGCCTCAACCAAACATACATTATGGGACCTCTGGTTTAATGCTACTATCAAAGCCTCATTACCCCTTCTAATGAGACTTTCCTTAGTACTTTAATAGTAAAATATTCTTGTGTATGAATCAATATTGATCTATCCTGATAAATTATAAATAAGAAATAGACCCAAATCATATGGGAACTTAGGACAGTGGCATATCTTTCACAAAAGAATAATGGTATTGGATCCTAAAGTCCATGTAGCTAAGAGCTGAAATTAATAAAAGAGAGAAAAATAGTACAAAGAATAAATAAAAACCAAAGTCAGTATTTGAGATGATTGATTAAAAGGTAAACCCTTTGCAGTATTGATAAAGGTCTAAGAGAGCAAATATATATCACATAAAGGATGAGAAAGGAGATGTAATCACAGATATAGAAGAAAAGAATTGTGTGAGAATGCTACACGGAAGGACTTTTGTAATAAATTGAAAGCATAGAAACAATAGCTGATTTTTCAGGATAGATGGAGAACTTAAATAGGTTGATTAGCTTCAGAGAGATTGAAAATGTGACTAAGAGATACCGTTAAAAAAGTTGTGGATGATCAAGAACTGAATTATTTCTAACTTTTTAGAAAACAGATGAACCCAAGCCTATTTAAACAATTTAGGTCATAGACAAAAAATTGGAAAACTCCCCAGTTCATTTTATGAAACCATGATTTAATGACAGAACCCAACAGAAGTTACAGAGAAGAAAACCTGACACCAATTTTCTTATACACATTGATGCCAAATTCATAAATATTAGTAAGCAAAATTCAGCAGTGTATCAAGACTGATAAGCAATTATCATTAAATAGTTTTCATTTCAAAAATGAAAGAATGGTTCCTATCAGAAATCTATTAAATCACTAGATCAGTAAAGAGAAAACCATATGATCATAACATTCAGTTTTGCTCTTGGCAAAATTCAATCGTCAGTCATTAAAAAAAACTTAAAGAATAGAAAAATCTACTTGAATTTCACCTAAATGTTTTTACTGAGCACCTATCATGTGCCAGGTAATGTTTTACATGCTGGCGTTATATTTGTATGCTAAGTTGTTTCAGTCCTATCTGACTCTGTGCTGCCTTATGGACTGAAGCCCACCAGGCTTCTCTGTCCATAGGATTCTCCAGGCAAGAATACTGGTGTGGGTTGCTGTCCTTTCTCCAGAGGATCTTTCCGAGCCAGGGATCAAACTTGCATCTCTTATGTCCCCTGCGTTGGCAGGTGGGTTCTTTACCACTAGTGCTACCAAAGTTCTACATGCTGGAGTTATAGCAGTTAACAAAACAAAACAACAAACCCTTTTTTCATGGAACTTACATTAGCATTTGGGAGTTACCTTTAAAAAATAGACAACTTAAGTGCCTATTTTGTCAGGTAATAATAAGTGCTAAGGGCTTCCCTGGTGGCTCAGACAGGGAAAGAATCCACCTACCCTGCAGGAAACCTGGATTTGATACACGAGTTGGGAAGATCCCCTGGAGGAGGGCATGGCAATCCCCTCCAGTATTCTTGCCTGGAGAATCCCCATGTACAGAGGAGTCTGGCGGGCTGCAGTCCACGGGGTCGCAAAGAGTCAAACACGACTAAGCGATTAAACAGAGCACAATAAATGCTAAAGAGAGAAAGCAGAAAATAGGTAGTTGCCAAGACCTGGTGTGTAGGAATAGAAGGAAGTCTTCATCAGTAAGGCGACAATTTGAGCAGAGCCCCTTGGGAAAGCAAGATCAAGTGAAAGAAACACAAAAATTCCTGCCTTCATAAGAGGAGGCACCAAAAAATCTATACTTAAATTAAAAAAAAATAGTATATTAGGAGGTTGTAAATGCAGAAAAAAGAAAGATCAGAAGAATGAAGGGGACCATGACCTAGGAGATTTAGAGGGGCAGGTTGTATTAGTAGTTAAATAGAGTGGTCAGTGGAGAAGGAAATAGCAACCCACTCCAGTGTTCTTGCCTAGAGAATCCCATGGACAGAGGAGCCTGGTGGGCTGCTGTCAGTTGGGGTCGCACAGAGTCGGACGTGACTGAAGTGACTTTGCATGCATGCATGCATACATTGGAGAAGGAACTGGCAACCCACTCCAGTATTCTTGCCTGGGGAATCCCAGGGATGGAGGAGCTTGGTGGGCTGCTGTCTGTGGGGCTGCACAGAGTTGGACACAAGTGAAACAACTTAGCAGCAGCAGCAGCAACAGCGAGTGGTCAGGGTATGCCTCATTGAGAAGATGAGATCTGAGCAAAGTCTTGAAGAAGGTGAGGGACTTAGATAAGTGGGTATCTGGGGAGTGTTCCAGGCAGAGGAAACAGCCTCTGTAAAGATGCCAGTGAGGAGATGCGTGGCCTAGGCAAGCAATTGCAAAAAGGTCATTGGGGCTGAAACAGGATAGATACGGGAGTATGTAAAAGTCAGCTTATTTTATGTAAGGCCTTGCAGACCATCATAAGAACTATTTAAAAGTTAGTTTAAGGGAGACTTTCCTGGTGGTCATGTATCTAGGACTCCATGCTCCCAATGCAGGGAGCCTGGGATTATATCCCTGGTCAGGGAACTAGTTCCCATATGCCACAACTAAGACCTCATGCAGCCAAATAAATGATAAATATGCTTTAAAGTTAGTTTAGTAATTTTAATAAGTCAGACATCCTTATAACTATCACCAATATCATGAAATTGGACTATGTTAGTCAGTCCAGAAGCCTTTCCATGTACCCTAACTCAAATCTTCTCTTTCCCCACCAGACTATCCACTACTTTGGCACTTTTATAGAAATCACCTTATTATGTTCCTTTATAGTTTTTATCACCTAATTATGCATGTCTATATATTATAGTTTCACTCATTTAAAACAATTTAATGTGTCTTTTAAGTTTCTTTTAATCTAAAGGTTTCCAGGGAGTTCTCTGGTTATTCAGTGGTTAGGACTCTGTGGTTTCACTGCAGTGGCCCAGTTCGGTCCCTGGTCAGGGAACTAAGAGCCTGCAAGTGATGTGGCATGCCAAAAACATTCTTTACCATACATTTTATTTTTTGAAGAGCTTGAGTCATTTAGCCTGTAAAATTAATAGTCTGAATTTTGATGATTGCAAAATTTTTTCAGTCAAATTGCTTATTGTTCAATATATTCTTTTTTTTATGGTACTGTGGTTTATCATTTTATTTATTTATTTTTGGCTGTGCTGGGTCTTTGTTAATGCTCAGGCTCTTCTCTCATTGCAATGCGTGGGCTGCTCACTGTGCTGGCTTCTTGTTGCAGAGCACAGGCTCTGTGTGAGGGCTCAATAGTTATGGTGCACAGGCTTAGTTGCTCCACGGCATGTGGGATCTTCCTGGACCAGGAATAGAACCTGTATCTTCAGCATTGGCAGGCAGATTCTTTAGTGCTGAGCTACCAGGAAAGCCCCAACATATTTTTCTGATTCTGTACTTTGTGCAAATTGACAGCTGAATCCAAAGGCTCAAGATCTGTAGAAATCTAATTTGGCAAGGCCATCATTATGTGTAGTTTTCTTTCCTTTTGTAATTTTAGCAACTATTGGTCTTCAATACTTAGATTCATCAGTTTTTTGGAACTTGCAAAATTTTGGTATTCCAATTCAGATTTCTCTTTATTAATTGGAAAAATTTTGTAACAAGATCCTTCTTGTATCTTTTATTTGGTTTTCCAGGGTTACAGTTCACATAGGAAAAAAGCATGGTAAATACTTGATTCGTATTTTTTTTCCCCCAAACAGATTGTTTAATGTGCAGTCTTAGCATCTTATTTTTTATTTTTATCTTTTTGGCCACACTGTGTGACATGCAGGATCTTAGTTCCTTCATCAGGTATCAAACCAGTGCCCCCTGCACTTGGAGCATGGAGTCTTAAACACTGGACCACCAGGAAGTCCCTAATTCTTATTCTTCATTTGCTAGTTTTTAAGGTAATGAGTTTGGTTCCTTGGTGTATCTTCTCAAGAGACCAATTTAATGATTTCAATCTACTGCAATTATTATTTTTATTGAAGTTCAAATTGTTCCATCTCTAGTCACTAGAAACTTCTTCAAATTGGTGTTTGTGTACTTTTGCCATGACCATAATAATGTCTAATAACTTCCTTGCTCTCTGGCATGATGAGATATTATAGGCTCAGCTGAGATCTGGAATCATTTTTTCAATATGTCTTAGTTTCCTTTGGCAGAAAATGGTGTTTCAGGACTTCTGGCTGGTCAGGATATTTGAGTCCTTTTTCATACCTCTAGTTATGTTAGTCTGAAACTCATTTTATAGTACAGAGATTGACAAACTGCCTTGCTACCTCTTTTTGAATGACCTGTGAGCTAATAATAGTATTTCATGTTCATATTCAGTCACTCAGTAGTGTCTAACTTTTTGTGGCCCCATGGACTGTGGCCTGACAAACCCCTTCTGTCCATGGAATTTTCCAGGCAAGAATACTGAAACCCATTGCCATTTCCTACTCCAGGGGATCTTCCCGACTCAGGGATTGAAACCTGGAAGGTGAATTCTTTACCACTGTGCCACTTGGGAAGCCCCAGTAATGGTATTTACTAAGTTTTAAAAGGTTGTAATTCTTTTTTTGAAAGGAGGATGTACAACAGAGAATGTGGCTTGAAAGCCTAAAACATTTGCTATCTAGTCTTTTACAGAGAAAGTTTGGTTTGCCAACTTATTCTCTAGTAGATTCTTCAGAAGATGACCAGGAAATGACATTCCATGAGTCCTTAATTTTGATAACAGCTTCTCTGTGCCCTTTATACCTGAAAGTCAGTTTTGCTGGATATAAAATTCTTGGCTCAATTTTCTTCTATGTGAATGTTAAATAGATTACTCCATTTTCTTCTGGTAATAATTGTTGATGTTCAAAAGTCTGATAATTTAATTTTGATTCTTATTCTTTATTTGAACCTTTAATTTTACTGAAACATGTCTTGATACTTATCATTAGAAAGCAGATATTCTCAGATAGACCATATACATTGTCAGTCATGTAGTTAAATTTTTTTAGAGTGTCTTCTTTGAATTTTGGTGTTTAGTATTTCTTAACTTTCATTTTCTACTTCCTATTATTTATATGCTGAGTTCCCTTTTGTTCTTTATTTCACCTTCATAATTTGATCACTTTGTCTTGAATTTATCTCTTCATTAATTTATGTTTTAGTATTTTTTCTATTTCCAGTTTTTAAAATTAATTTAAAATTGGAAAACATTTAAGTCTTTTGAAAGCATTATTCTATTTCACTTTTAATATCTTTTAAGAGTATCTATTATATTTATTTTTCTTTCAAGATTAGTCTTCATTTATAAAATTATCTTTTTTAATTTCTGATTTTCCCGAGTTCTGTCACTTCATTTCTGAGTTTTTATACTTATAATTTATGTTGTTCTTTCCTATCTTATATCATTTTTAATGTCTTTTATCTATTTTAAAATAGTAAGTTATAAGGTGTGTGTATATATATATAAATATACATACATGCACACACACACATATAAATGGCTGAGTCCCTTTGCTGTCTACCTGAAACTGTTACAACATTGTTAATCAGCTATACTCCAATACAAAATAAAAAGTTGAATGCAAAAAAAGTCATGTTTACGCTAAGAAAGAACTTAGTAAGTTACAGACTTCCCTGGTGGTCCAATGGGTAAGACGCCAACTCCCATTGCAGGGGGTCCAGGATTCAATCCCTGGTCAGGGAACTAGATCCCAGATGCTGCATCTAAGACGTGGCACAACCAAGTAAGTCTTTTTAAAAAAATAAGATAGTAAGTTACAGTTTTAATGTTTTGTGGCCATGTCTTTTTGACTGCTTTTCCTTATCCATAGGGATGTTATTTCCTTTTTTCCTAAGTATTTTATTCTTTTTGTTTCGATGGTGAATGGAATTGTTTCCTTAATTTCTCTTTCTGATTTCTCACTGTTAGTGTATAGGAATGCCAGGGATTTCTGTGTGTTGATTTTATATCCTGAAACTTTGCTATATTCACTGATTAGCTCTAGTAATTTTCTCGTAGAGTCTTTAGGGTTTTCAATATAGAGGATCATGTCATCTGCAAACAGAGAGAGTTTTACTTCTTCTTTTCCAATCTGTATTCCTTTGATTTCTTTATCTGCTCTGATTGCTGTGGCCAAAACTTCCAAAACTATGTTGAATAGTAGTGGTGAGAGTGGGCACCCTTGTCTTGTCCCTGATTTCAGGGGGAATGCTTCCAGTTTTTCACCATTGAGGATAATGTTTGCTGTGGGTTTGTCATATATAGCTTTTATTATGTTGAGGTATGTTCCTTCTATTCCTACTTTTTGGAGGGTTTTTATCATAAATGGATGTTGAATTTTGTCAAAGGCTTTCTCTGCATCTATTGAGATAATCATGTGATTTTTATTTTTCAATTTGTTAATGTGGTGTATTACATTGATCGATTTACGAATATTGAAGAAACCTTGCATCCCTGGGATAAAGCCTACTTGATCATGATGTATGATCTTTTTGATGTGTTGTTGGATTCTATTTGCTAGAATTTTGTTGAGGATTTTTGCATCTAAGTTCATCAGTGATATTGGCCTGTTGTTTTCTTTTTTTGTGGCATCTTTGCCGGGTTTTGGAATTAGGGTGATGGAGGCCTCATAGAATGAGTTTGGAAGTTTACCTTCGTCTGCAATTTTCTGGAAGAGTTTGAGTAGAATAGGTGTTAGCTCTTCTCTAAATTTTTGGTAGAATTCAGCTGTGAAGCCATCTGGTCCTGGGCTTTTGTTTTTTGGAAGATTTCTGATTACGGTTTCAATTTCCGTGCTTGTGATGGGTCTATTAATATTATCTATCTCTTCCTGGTTTAGTCTTGGAAAGTTATACTTTTCTAGGAATTTGTCCATTTCATCCAAATTGTCCAGTTTATTTGCGTATAGTTGCTGATAATAGTCTCTTATGATCCTTTGTATTTCTGTGTTTTCTGTTGTGATCTCTCCGTTTTCATTTCTAATTCTGTTGATTTGGTTCTTCTCCCTTTGTTTCTTGATGAGTCTGGCTAACGGTTTGTCAATTTTATTTATCTTCTCAAAGAACCAGCTTTTGGCTTGGTTGATTTTTGCTATGGTCTCTTTTGTTTGCTTTGCGTTTATTTCTGCCCTGATCTTTAAGATTTCTTTCCTTCTACTAGACCTGGGCTTCTGCATATCTTCCCTTTCTAGTTGCTTTAGGTGTATAGTAAGGTCATTTATTTGATTTTTTTCTTGTTTCCTGAGGTGAGCTTGTATTGCTATGAACTTTCCCCTTAGCATTGCTTTCACAGTGTCCCATAGGTTTTGAGCTGTTGTGTTTTCATTTTCATTCGTTTCCATGCATAACTGAATTTCATTTTTAATTTCTTCTGCGATTTGTTGGTTATTCAGCAGTGTGTTGTTGAGCCTCCATATGTTGGAAGTTTTGAGAGGTTTTCTCCTGTAGTTGATTATCTAATCTCACTGCATTGTGGTCAGAAAAGATGCTTGGGATGATTTCAATATTTTTGAATTTATCAAGGTTAGATTTATGGCCCAGGATGTGATCTATCCTGGAGAAGGTCCCGTGTGCACTTGAGAAAAAGGTGAAATTCCTTGTTTTGGGGTGGAATGACCTATAGATATCAATTAGGTCTAGTTGGTCTATTGTTTCATTTAAAGTTTGAATTTCCTTGTTACTTTTCTGTCTAGTTGATCTATCCATTGGTGTGAGTGGTGTATTAAAGTCTCCTGCTATTATTGTGTTGTTGTTGATTTCCCCTTTCATATTTGTTAGCATTTGCTTTACATATTGTGGAGCTCCTATGTTAGGTGCATAAATATTTATAATGGTTATTTCTTCTTCCTCGATTGATCCTTTGATCATTATGTAATGTCCATCTTTATCTCTTTTCACTGCCTTTATTTTAAAGTCTACTTTATCAGATATGAGTATTGCCACTCCTGCTTTCTTTTGGTCTTTATTTGCGTGGAATATCTTTTTCCAGCCTTTAACTTTCAGTCTATATGTGTCCCTAGGTTTGAGGTGGGTCTCTTGTAGACAACATATATAGGGGTCTTGTTTCTGTATCCAATCGGCCAATCTTTGTCTTTTGGTTGGGGCATTCAGCCCGTTTACATTTAAGGTAATTATTGATAAGTATGATCCCGCTGCCATTTATTTTATTGTTTTGGGTTCCAGATTATCTATCCCATCGGTGTTTCCTATCTAGGAAAGATCCTTTAGCATTCGTTGGAGGGCTGGTTTAGTGTTGCTGAATTCTCTCAGTTTCTGCTTGTCTGAGAAAATTTTGAATTCTCCTTCAAATTTGAATGAGATCCTTGCTGGGTACAGTAGTCGGGGTTGTAGATTGTTTTCTTCCATGACTTTAAGTATGTTTTGCCATTCCCTTCTGGCCTGAAGTGTTTCTGTTGAGAGATCAGCTGTTATCCTTATGGGATTCCCCTTGTGAGTTATCTTTTGCTTCTCCCTTGCTGCTTTTAATATTTGGTCTTTGTATTTGATATTTGCCAATTTGATTAGTATGTGTCTTGGGGTGTCCCGCTTGGGGTTCGTTCTATTTGGGATTCTCTGTGTTTCTTGGACCTGAGTGGCTATTTGCTTCCCCAATTTAGGGAAGTTTTCTACAATTATCTCTTCAAGAATTTTCTGATGGTCTTTCTTTTTGTCTTCTTCTTCTGGGACTCCTATGATTCGAATATTGGTGCGTTTAATATTGTCCCAGAGGTCTCTAAGATTGTCTTCATTTCTTTTAATTCTTTTTTCATTTTTCCTTTCTGTTTCATTTATTTCTGCCATTCTGTCTTCTACCTCACTTATTCTGTCTTCTATCTCTGTTATTCTACTGTTGGTTCCCTCCAGGGTGTTTTTGATCTCATTTATTGCATTATTCATTGTATTTTGTCTCTTTTTCATTTCTTCTAAGTCCTTGTTAAAGCTTACCTGCATCTTCTCAATCCTTGCCTGCAGGTTATTGAGCTGCAACTCCAACTTATTTTCCAGGTTTTGGATCATTTTCACTATCATTATTTGGAATTCTTTGTCAGGTAGACTTCCTATCTCTTCGTCTTTTGTTTGGTCTAGGGGGTATTTATCCTGTTCCTTTACTTGCTGGGTATTTCTCTGCCTTTTCATCTTGTTTATCTTGCTGTGTTGTCCCTTTATTGTGGGGATTCCTCTCTATGGGAGGGGTTGGATGCGTGGTTTGTCGAAGTTTCCTGGATGGAAAGGCTTGTGTGGTTTTCTGGTGGGTGAGTCTAGGTTTCCTCACTGTTACTCCTCACGTCGGCAATGGGTCGCCTCTCCAGATGCCCGATGTCCTCTGCCAGCATTCAGTTCCTGTCTTGTTTGTGATCCTATAAGGAATTGCCGGGGTCCAGCCTCGGCGGGTCCGGGGGTCTTGAGGGATGAGTGGCTTCGGCGGAAGAACTGAGCTGAGTCGATGTGTGGTGATGGAGCAGTCTCTCCCCTTTTTTTCTTATAATAAAGAATAATAATAAAAATTAACAATTAATTATAATTTAATTATTAATAAAATTAATTATTATTAAAATAATAATAAAAACTTGAGATTTGGTCTTATATTTTCTTTTTTAAAAATTTTTTTTTATTTTTTTTCTAATTTTAATTATTTTTTTTCCTCCCTTTTATTGTTTTTGTCATACAATGCCATGATATCACCATGGGTTTACATATGCTTCCCCTCCAGAAACCCCTCCCTCCTCCCTCCCTCCTCTCTCCCCCCCGGGAAATCTCGATGCACCAGCCCCGAGAATCAATCCTGGGCTGGTGATTGATTAGACATATGATAATTAACATGTTTCAATGCCATTCTCCCATATCATCCCACCCTTTCCCTCATCCACAGAGTCCACGAGTCTATTCTATACATCTGCGTTCCTTTTGCTGTCTCACATGTTGGGTTCTCCTTACTGTCTTTCTAAATTCCATATATATGTGTTAATATACTGTATTGTTGTTTTTGCTTCTGGCTTACTTCATTCTGGATAATGGGCTCCAGTTCGGTCCATCTGAGTAGAATTGATTCAGATGAATTTTTTTTTAATGCTGAGTAATATTCCATTGTGTATATGTACCACAGCTTTCTTATCCATTCATCAGTTGATGGGCATCTAGGTTGCTTCCATGTCCTGGCTATTGTAAACAATGCAGCGATGAACATTGGGGTACAGGTGGCTCTTTCAATTCTGGTTTCTTCGGTGTATATGCCCAGCAGTGGGATTACTGGGTCGTATGGCAGGACTATTTGCAGCTTTTTAAGGAACCTCCACACCGTTTTCCATAGTGGCTGTACTAGTTTACATTCCCACCAACAGTGTAAGAGAGTTCCCTTTTCTCCTCATCCTCTCCAGCATTTATTGCTTGTAGATTTTTGGATTACAGCCATTCTGACTGGTGTAAAGTGATACCTCATTGTGGTTTTGATTTGCATTTCTCTGATAATGAGTGATGTTGAACATCTTTTCATGTGTTTGTTAGCCATTTTTATGTCTTCTTTGAAGAAATGTCTGTTAAGTTGTTTGGCCCACTTTTTGATTGGGTCGTTTATTTTTCTAGAATGGAGCTGCAGGAGTTGTTTGTATATTTTTGAGTTTAATTGTTTGTCCATTGCTTCATTGGCTATTATTTTCTCCCATTCTGAAGGCTGTCTTTTCACCTTGCTTATAGTTTCCTTTGTTGTGCAGAAGCTTTTAATTTTAATTAGATCCCATTTGTTTATTCGTGTTTTTATTTCCAGTATTCTGGGAGGTGGGTCATGGAGTATCCCGCTTTGGGTTATGGCAGAGAGTGTTTTGCCTATGTTATCCTCTAGGAGTTTTATAGTTTCTGGTCTTATGCTTAGATCTTTGATCCATTTTGAGTTTATCTTTGTGTATGGTGTTAGAAAGTGTTCTAGTTTCATTCTTTTACAAGTGGCTGTCCAGTTTTCCCAGCACCATTTGTTAAAGAGGTTGTCTTTTCTCCATTGTATATTCTTGCCTCCTTTGTCAAAGATAAGGTGTCCATAGATGCGTGGATTTATCTCTGGGCTTTCTATTCTGTTCCATTGATCTATATTTCTGTCTTTGTGCCAGTACCATACTGTCTTAATGACTGTGGATTTGTAGTATAGCCTAAAGTCAGGTAGGTTGATTCCGCCAGTTCCATTTTTCTTTCTCAAGATTGCTTTGGCTATACGAGGTTTTTTGTATTTCCATACCAATTGAGAAATTATTTGTTCTAATTCTTTAAAGAAGACCTCTGGTAGCTTGATAGGAATTGCATTGAATCTATAGATTGCTTTGGGTAGTATACTCATTTTCACTATATTGATTCTTCCAATCCACGAACATGGTACATTTCTCCATCTGTTTGTGTCCTCTTTGATTTCTTTCATCAGTGTTTTATAGTTTTCTATATACAAGTCTTTTGTTTCTTTAGGTAGAAATACTCCTAAGTATTTTATTCTTTTTGTTTCGATGGTGAATGGAATTGTTTCCTTAATTTCTCTTTCTGATTTCTCACTGTTAGTGTATAGGAATGCCAGGGATTTCTGTGTGTTGATTTTGTATCCTGAAACTTTGCTATATTCCCTGATTAGTTCTAGTAATTTATTAAAATAATAATAAAAACTTGAGATTTGGTCTTGTATTTTCTTGTTGTTCATTTGTACATAAAAATAATTTTCTTAAACTTTTAGAAGGGGTAATGGTTCAGGATATCTTTATCAATTGTGCAGATCACCCTCTTCTCATTTTCTGGTAAAGTATTAAATAAAATGGTGGCTTGCTTTCTGAGATTCCTGGCTCTGTACCCCTCTGTCAAAGGTATCTGAACTTGCTTACTCCTTTGTCCCTGTCCCTATTCTAATTCTTCTCCAGACATTTCCCTTCAGTGTGGTGCCCCATCTTAAATAAGAGCTTTGGCTGGTTGGTTTTAAGAATTAGTTTTCCCAGCCTACTGATCCCTTTCTCAATTTAGGAGGGCCTCTTACTCTCATCTTTTGGTTTGGGTGAAACCCCTTTCGCTTTAGTGTTTTCAAACTAGTCTGTTCTGGTTTTCAGAGTACGGCTGTCTTTCATATGCCATGTTGCTTCCTTCTCTTTCCTCCCACAGAAACATTCCTTCCATGCAGGTATTGTGGCTGTGCTGGCTGTTTCCACGTTTGTATTTGGGGCTTTGCGGGGCTACTTTGTCACCTAGTTTTGTTTTAAGTGTTGGTTATGGGGTTTTGGTTTTGCTCCCTGGTTTCTTCGTTTTTAGGGAATATTTGGCAAGATGAAACAATATTCTGTGGTTTCTCAGATTCCCTCTCATTTTCAGGATGTGGATTCGGAATACTTGACATGGGGTGGGAGCAGGTGGAGTTTGCAGAATTTTGACTAGAAGAGTGACAAGATCTGCCTTGTATTTTTAAAGGCTCTGTCTGCTTGTGTAATGAGAATAGACCACAGAGACATAAAGGAAGAAGCAGGGAGACTACTAGAAGAATATTGTAGAAATAGAGGCAAGAGACAGTGTTGGCTTGAATCAGGGGAGTAGCGGTGACATTAATGAGAAGTGATCATATTTGGATACATTTTGAAGGATAGTTGACAAGCTTTTCTGATGAAGTGGATGTGGAGTATGAGAAAAAGAGAGTAGTCAAAGACAGCCCCTCTTTTACTTTGTGTTATCCTGCACAGCCAGAAGAATAGAGCTGCTTTTAACTGAGATGGGGAGGGCTGTGGGCATAGTAGATTTGGGAGGTAAGAGTAGGAGTTCAGTTTGGACTATGTTGAACTTGAGATAATTATTAGACTTCGGAGTGAATCTTTGTGATCCTTTGCATCCCACTATTACATGGGCTTAAAAAAGAAAGATGGTTTATCATAGAAAATGGGAAGATGCTGAGAAGTCAGATGAGAATGTATTAATAAAAATCATACTTAATCATATCTCATTGTGAGCATTTTACTGTGTTTTTATGCATATATGTAAAACATGCATATATTTTAACACATTTTTACAAAATTGAATTTCTGTTGTGTACACATTTAAAAATCCACTTTCACAAGACATAACCTGAACACTTTCTAAGAGTGAAATAGACTTTGAAAACATGACTTTTAATGATGTTTCATCTTTTTACTCTAATAAGTCTAGCTGTGTGGATTATATTACTCTTTTACCCATTCTGTTTTGCATGTCCATTCCAGCCCTGATGTGTTAGTCCAGAGGATTTGGTTTCCTGTAGTAGTTGCTGCATATCATAATTCAGACCTGTGGTTTGGCAGCCTGCCTAGCTGTGGTGTTTAAATAAGATGTGTGGAAGCTCCATGCTTTTAAAATGAGTGTCTTGGAGATCATGTTCACCTCAGTCATTCAAGACTTTGGCACTGTCCCCATTCCCCGAGGAAGAGTGCCTTCCACTGTGAATGCTGCAGAGTAGGGGAGCCTGGACACTTAAGACTCCTGCTTCAAGCTCCTCAGCTGCAGATTCACAGGTATCTTGCCTTGCCTTGCAGTGCTGTGCCTGGGGTGTGGGTGTTGAAATATGTATCTGTCAGGCTCTGTTTTATGGTCCCTGTGGACTAGGGAGTATGGGAGTGGTAACTAGTTTATACTCAGGTACTCTTCAGGCCTAAGTGTTAGTTAACTTCTGGAAGGACTGAAGGAGTAAAGGAGATTGGGTGAACTCCATCCAGCCTGCAGATTGTTGTCTGGAAAGGAAAATTCGATTCTCTTGAAGAAGTTCATAGCTCTCAAATAACTGTTTTCTTTTTACAAATATTTATGTTTAAATTTTTTTATGCTTGGCTGCTCTGGGCCTGTCATTGGTGTGTGCAGACTTTCTCTAGTTGCAGCAAGCAGGGGCTGCTCTCCAGTTGCGGTGTGTGGGCTTCTCCTTGCGGTGGTTTCTCTTGTTACAGGACACGGAGTCTACACGGGCTTCAGTAGTGGTAGCACATGGGCTTAGTTGGAATCTTGCCAAACCTGGGATTGAACCCCAGGCCTCGATGTTCGCAGGCAGAGTCTTAATCACTGGACCACCAAGGAAGTCCTAACTGTATCCTTTTGAACAGAATGACAAACGTCTTCTGTAAAGGACCAGAGATTTTTTACTTTATAGGCCATATAATTTCTCCTTTAACTGTTCAGCTTTGATGTGAGCACAAAAGCAGCCATAGACAGTATAGAAACAAGTGGATGTGGCTTTGTCCCAATGATACTTTTATTTGTAAAACAAGATGCAGGCCAGATTTGGGTCATAGTTTGCCAGTCTATGCTTCTGAACAGTGTTTTACAAACTGTGTCTCTACCTACTAGTGGTCATTATCTCCAGTCTCTGAGGATCAGTTTTCTTTCTTTAATTTTTATTTATTTATTCATTTTCTTTACATTACCGTGGTTTTGTAGATCACAGAGCTAGAGCACACAGGCCCAGCTTCCAGGTCCGCGTTCTCACCGTTACATCTTGCTGCCTCTTGGAAAGAAAGGCAGACTAAATACCTAGAAACCGTGGGAAGAGAGAAAAAAATGAGCCAAAAGGGAGGATTTGGAACTACAAAGCAATCCTCTGAGTTTAAGAATGGGACGTTTGTGTGGCTCCCCAACCAGCAGTGACCTCCTGGAGGATTGAGATCACACTTTCTCTTGTTTTTCAATTTACTTTCTATTTTGTTTTACCCTGTCCTATTCATCACAAAACAAATGTCCTTCTTAAATCTGGTAAGTGCAAAGTAAACAGTGTGTTTCTTTCCTCCCGCCTCTCCCTCTCCACCCAAAAGCTGCTCCGAATGTGTCCTTTGCTCTCCTATGTGCCGCTCTCTAATGTACCAGGCTCTTGTGTGTGAAAGTTGGTGTGGTCCTTCTTAAGGAAGACTTACCACCTCAGATGGCCACCGGCCCCAGACCCTCCGTGCCCTTGAGATAGTCTTAGATCAGGGTTGGTGAATTTTTTCTGCAAAGGGCTGGATAATAAGTATTTTAAGTCTGGGGAATCGTATGGTTTTTTGTTTTTATGTTTGACTGCGCTGGGTCCTCATTGCCACGCACAGGCTTTCTCTTGTTGAGATGAGACAAGCCGGGGCTGCTCCGTAGTTGTGGTGTGCGAGCTTTTCCTTATGCTGCTTCTCTTGCTGCAGAGCACAGGCTCAGTGATGTGACTCACGGGCTCTGGAGTGCTGACTCAGTAGTTGTGGTGCATGGCGAAACTGTTAGTAGCAGCAGTTGTCTCGCAGCACGTAGAATCATCTTGGACCAGGGATCAAACCCGTGTCCCCTGTATTGGCAGGCGGATTCTTAACCACTAGACCACCACAGGGAAGTCCAACCACAAGATCTTTACCTCAGCTACTCAGCTCTGCCGCTGTGGCCCAGAAGCAGCCATGGACAGTGTGTAAACAAATGAGTGTGGCTGTGTTCTAGTAAAACTTCAGAAATTTGAATTCCATATGATTTTCACATGTTATAAAATATTCTTTTGATTTTTTAAAAAAGCACTTTAAATATAAAGCCCTTCTTAGCTTGAAGGATAGATAAAAATAGGCAGTAGGACTGGATTTGGGGTGACCCATAGATACTAACCTTTGCCCTAACTATTGGTAATTTATGCTAACTCATGTTCCACTCCAGGAGAACAATGGCCTAGTTCTGTCATCTACATTCCCATAATATGATTTCTAACCTCTGACATCACATTTATCATGCTGCATATTAATCATGTATATGTTTAGCTCTCTTAACGGACTCTGAGCTTTTTGAGAGGAGGGCCGTGACCTAGTCATGTCATGTTTGCATCCTTAATATCTAACACTTGACACATAGTGGGCTCAAAAAATATTTAATTTGAATTTTATGCTCAATCAACATAAAATGCCATTACTGCTCCCTTAAAGAGAAACAACCTGATCACTATGCAGTAGGCCTTCCGAAGTTCTTCCCCTTAAGAAGTCCATAGCAACTGCATTCATTACTAATGGAGCTTGTGACTCAGTGATTACATAACAAAAAGCCTTTTCATTTTAGAATTCTGTCAGACAGGAGATGGTTGAACTTTATCTGTAAATCATTTATGCAGTCATAATAAATAATGACTTTCACTTTTCTTCTGAAACAGTGCTATAATCTGGATACAAAAATAATAATAGCTGTTTTTTACTGAATACATACTACATTTCAGTCTCTTAGTCAGCACGAATTTTCCTTTAGAGTTTTGGAAACTTCATGACTACTAAAAAAATTTATCTCTTCTCCTTTGTTCCCTACATCTGAAAAGAAACTAAGCAATAATACTTAAGCTTTTCCTCTATGTTGTCTATTGTAATGAATGATAGCATTGTACATTCATTCTTTCAAGTCAAATATGAATTCATCTAGAGTCCTTTCTGTCTTCCCCATATCTAATTGGCCATTGTCTTATCAATTTTAAAAAGCTGTGCAGATTTTTTTCTTTCCATCTCTATGTCATATATAGTAGTTGAAGCTTTAATCATTTCTCAGTTCTTTCAATATATAGTTGAACGTCTTCACTGGTTTTTCTGACTGCAGTTACCCCTTCCTTCAATCTACTCTTCCCATAGTTATCAATATTGAATGCAGATAAGGATGATATGGTCTTGTCAGTTCTGTAATAAAATCTGGTCTTTTCAGTTTGGTAATAAAAACCCTTGTATCATTCCCCATCATTTTTAAGATAAAGCCAACTTCCCAATCACGACATACAAGACCCTATGTACGACTTCATTGGTTAACACAGGTGTGTTTTAGAATTCAGAACATTTTGGATTCTAGAAAGGTCATATGATGAACATAACACATAACATCCTCTGCGCATTCTGGGTCAGCATTCTGTAATCAAGTACATAGACTGATTGTTTACGCCAAGAAGAATAAAAACTATAAATAGATTCTTGTCAGTTCAGGTTATGTTTTGCTGCCATATGAGTTACAAGAAAATGTTTAGTTTTGGGAACTTTTGGATTTCAGAATTTTGGATAGGAGACTGTGGCCCTATACACCCAGTGGTCTGTTGGAGCTGGATTGCCTCAGCTATTTGTTGTTCAGTCACTGAGTCATGTCTGCTTCTTTGTGACCCCGTGGACTGCAGCACGCCAGGCTTCTCCTTCCTGGAGTTCGCTCAAACTCATGTCCATTGAGTCAGTGATGCCATCCAACCATCTCATCCTCTGTTGTCCCCTTCTCCGCCTGCCTTCAGTTCTTTCCCAGTATAGAGAAACCTTTTTTGTGCATCTCTTCTCAACTCTGTGGTTGATGACATTATGTTGGTAGCTTGAAATTAGCCATAGTGGAAGTATTTACACCATTGTGTGCATATGTGTTCATTGTCACTCAGTTGTGTCCAGCTCTGTGACCCAATGAACTGTAGCCCTCCAAGTTTCTCTGTCCATGGGATTATCCAGAGTGGGTTGGAGTGGGTTGCTAGTTCCTCCTCCAGGGGGCCTTCCCTACCCAGGGATCCAACCCACGTCTCCTGCTTCTCTTATTCGGCAGGCAGATTCTTTACCACTGAGCCACCCGGGAAGCCCTCTTTAATAAAACATCACCCTCCTTATAGTCTGGTGGAAGGATAAGACAGTTGGACAAGGAAGCCAGCTACTTAAATGCAGGGAAATTAGGAGGCTTTTGTAATAATCTGGGTGAGAAATGATGGTGACATGAACTAAGGTTAGTGGCAGTAAGACTAATGGGAGAGATTTTCCTACTCAAAGATAGACCTCCAGCGCTTGAATAATTTGGGAGTGATCTTGCTTTCTCCCTGTCCCATGCAAGATCTCTGGGTTTGCTTTGTAGACAGGTGGTGGTGCCATTTATCAAGATAAGTTGTACATGAAGAGAGTAGATTTTGAACAGAAGATGAGGGATCCAGTTTTGGACCACCGTAGTTTTAGGGTGTGTGCAGGGTATATGGGTAGGGTGACCGCGTAATGTATCATACAAACTTGGACATTTATGGGTGTGAGTGTGATGTGCTGTTCATTATTAAGCTGGGGGCAATTGATATAAATTGGACCTGTCCTGGACCTACTAGGATGTTCTTCACTTAGGTAAAAAAATATCAAGAAAAGATCATAGAGATGAAGCCATACAGGGAAAATGTATAGAGTGAAGAGAGCAGTGGAGTCCTGGAGAAATTTTTGAGAGAGGAAAAGAAGGTATCCATTAAGACAGGGAGGAAACCTGGAGCTAGTGGCCTCACAGAATCCCAGGGAAGAATCATTTTGTGTATTTTTGAAGGAGTATAGCCCCTTTGAGGAATTCTTCATTAGATAATGTTTATCTTCAGTGAGAGATTGAAAACTTAAAGGAAAAGGTTTTTTTTAACCATTTATTAGAATACTGTGTTTGAATGACTCCTCATGTATTATGATATTAATATCATAATTTTTTTTGCCACTTTTGTTTGATAGTCATTAGGCCAAAATCTCCTAGTTCAGGTCCAATTTAAATACAGGTGTCTTTTTATATTATATTTTGCACTAATATTATGAGGTTTTGGTTAAACATAGTATCACTATAGGCTTAAAGTAAATTTCTAGGTCAAGAATTAGAACGCATTCATTTTAGAATAGCAAAAGTCATAAAAGCACTTTTCTTCCTTATAAAATAGAGTTCTTTAGGAAATCAACAGAAAAATAAGACATAGGATTCTTTTGCATTGTTAGTGGATGGTGGTTGACTATTTTCCCCTAATATTTTATTATGAAAAATTTCAAACATACAAAAAACTGAATTATATCCACTAGCTACAATTAACATTTTACTGTATTTACTTTTTCACATAATATGTCCATATTTCTGTCCCTTTGGTTATCTTTCATCAAGCCATCTTATTTACCTGTGGTTTTTTTTAAATGTATTTCAAGTAAGTTGGTTAGTTATTTTTCTGAGCATCTTATTTTTTTCTGAATGTTGTAATTAAAGTGTCAATAATACATTTTGTGCAGATGTTTTCAGCTGACCCTTTTTCCTATTTCTAGAAATCTGAGATTGCCAATAATTGCTGTCAAATTGAGAACATTAAAAAAAAGTCTAGTAAATAATGTTAAGCCTGAAAAATGTGCTCTTTTTCAATAGCTTTATAGTCCAGAGACTTGTAATTTTTAAAGTCATCAAAAATAATTTCCAGTACTGTTTTTGATATTCTAAATACATATTTATTCACATTTTGTTGTTTTCAGAGTGGAGAGATCTACAGACCAAGTCATTAAGCCAGTCAATGTGGGAGCTCTATCAAAATGGGTTGGGAAGATACCCCCAGATGTTTTACAAGACATGGCAGTGATTGCACCCATGCTTGCCAAACTTGGATATGACCCATATGCCAATCCACCGAACTATGGAAAACCTGATCCCAAAATCCTTGAAAACACCAGAAGGGTAAGTGAGAACTTCAAAGTGAATTGAGAAAGCTGGGTATGGAATTTAGGTCTAGGAAAGTTTTTTCTTGTTTTATTTCTTGCTTTTTTTATGATCAGAAAATTATTTTAAATTAGAAAAATCCTATTTGTAAATGCTTCATCATCAGAAATCTTCCACTGTATTTTAAGGGTAACTATGGCTCTTTCCAGGGACTGTGGAAACAATTCTTCAATCTCTTTTTTCACATTTTCTAAGAATAGTGCTTACTGTTGGAGAGATTTATTCTATTAGCTGATTATCATAAACTGGTCTAAACACTAGAATTGTTAGTGACCTTACTTCTAGTTTCTTTACACTCTGAATCTAATGGCTGCTTTACTTTGGTTAGATGAGGCATGATTTCTTGGTATTTGAAAACTAAGCATTGACTGCATGGGAAAAATTATAAATAGGTACAATAAACTACCCTCTGATTGAGAGAAAGTTGCTAGTAAAGTGTGACTACAACTATATCTTTTAATAAGTTGTGCTTGCATCTCTATAATCTTATTTGAGAAAAGCTCAAAACTCAAAAAATCTGAATATATACCTTACCTGTATAATCTATTTGGAGAAGGTGATGGCACCCCACCCCAGTACTCTTGCCTGGAAAACCCCATGGATGGAGGAGCCTGGTAGGCTGCAGTCCATGGGGTCGCTAAGAGTCGGAAATGACTGAGCGACTTCACTTTCACTTTTCACTTTCATGCATCGGAGAAGGAAATGGCAACCCACTCCAGTGTTCTTGCCTGGAGAATCCTGGGGATGGGGGGCTTGGTGGGCTGCCGTCTCTGGGGTCGCACAGAGTCAGACATGACTGAAGCGACTTCAGCAGCAGCAGCAGCAGTATAATCTATTTCAAATCAGATCTTAATGTATTCTTTTTTTTATTGTGGTAAAATTCAAATAACAAAATTTACCGTTTTAACAGTTTATAAGTATACAATTCAGTACATTTGCATTGTTTTATGGCTGTCACCACCATCCATCTCAAAGACTTTTCTCATCTTTCCAATTTGAAACTACATACTCATTACACATTCCCCCTTCCTCCATCCCCTGGCAACCACAATTCTACTTTCAATCTCTAGATTTAGTCTTCTTTGAAACTAGTTTAAATAAGACAACCATGTTAGCATAAGTCACTGATTTGATTTTCAAGATTAAAATTTCTTTCCTTTTTCTAGTATTCTTTTTATGCAGTGTTCTCCCTTCCCCACAATCTTATATCATCTCTTTATTCTGTCCTTCTTTTGATACTTTTAATTGACTAACATATTTCTTTTTTTTTTTTTCTTCTTTACATTATTGTGTTGGTTTTGCCATACATTGACATGGATCCGCCATGGGTATACATGTGTTCCCCTTCCAGAACCCCCCTCCCACCTCCCTCCCGATTCCATCGCTCTGGGTCATCCCGGTGCACCAGCCCTGAGCACCCTGTATCAAGCATCAAACCTGGGCTGGGGATTGATTTCACATATGATAATTTACATGTTTCAGTACCATTCTCCCATATCATCCCACCCTTGCCCTCTCCCATAGAGTCCAAAAGACTGTTTTATACATCTGCGTCTCTTTTGCTGTCTCACATACAGGGTTATAGTTACCATCTTTCTAAATTCCATATATATGTGGACTAACTTATATTTCATGAGGCTGATTTCCATGTGGATTTTTTACTCTTAGGTATTACTTTTGTTCTCTTTTTTCAAGTCATTAGTGGCTATTTGGAAAGAGCAGTTATCTTATAAACCATCATATAAGGAGGCAGTTTTTTTAGCTTAAAATTATCTTTATTCTTTTAATATTTTTCATATATATAAGCATTATTATAAAATTTAAGCTGTTTATAAAACTTATAAAATTAAAAAGATAGGAAAAAATTCACCTATAATGTTACCACCCAGACAAATACCATTGTTAGTATTTTGATGAATTTCCCTTTCTTCTGTACATGTTAAACAAAGGTAAGGTCACATAACTTTTAATCTTACTTTTGCACACACAAAATCTTATATCCCACCCTTTCCACTTAATATTCATGAGCATTTCCTCATTGTTCACATGTTCTTTAATATAATTTTTCATGGTTGTATAAATAAATCATTATATGAACCACTTTAAATCCTTTTGAAACACAGTAGTAAGTGAATGAATGAATGAAAAGTGAATGAATGAATGAGGGTCCCCTAGAATATATTATATAATTCATTTCACTGTTTTTCTTTTGTTATTTACAATTTTCTCTTTGGCAGACAGAGCTGCAGTGAACATCTTTGCGCATACTGCATTTTAGTGGGTTCTTTTTTTAAAGGTTAGAATAATGAAAGTGGAATTAAACTATGTCAGAATATCTAAAATTTTAAGGTCCATGATATATGTTGATAAAGTTTTTTTAATCTTTTGAACTACCAGCGTAATATGAGTGACTTTATTTTAGATTTTTACTAATTTTAATAGGTTTCATTGATTAATATCATTGAACATTTCCAGTTATTACCTACATGCATATATTCTTTAATGAAACTATTTCTTAGGTTTAAAAACAGTTTTATATGTGTTTAAGTTTTGTCAATTATGTTCTACTAAAGACAGTACACAATCCAGCATCCATTATCATAGTCCTTTTTAATCTCTTGGTAATTGGTAATTCATAGCTTTTGCTTTTGTACATACTAAAATGGTTTTTATAAACCAAGGTACATGTATAAATGATATTTAGAGGTTTCCCAAGCAGTAGACATAATAGTTTTTCTACATGTGAGTTGGCTGGTTAGACTGTTCTTGGCTTGCTTGAGTGGTTAAGTAGGGAAGAATGCTGTGGTTTGAATCCTTGTGACTAGAGAGTTTGTTTCACACACATCTGTGGCTTTTGAAGAGTTTCAAAATGTACACTGGAAAAAACCTCCCTCCCCAACCCTGTCTGTGTCTAAAGTAACAAGTAATTTTGGGAGAAAAAAGATAAAGTATAAACTATAGTTGCATTTTTGGGCTTTTTGTGATAAAGCATACAAGCCAACATCCTTGTTTTGTGGAGTTTTTCAAAGCTATATATTTTCAAGGCTTTTTTCTGTAAAAACTCAGATGCTAATATATCCAGCATTGATGATCGTGAAGTTTCATAATGTAATGCGTAAAAATTGATCTTCGCTTGTCAGCTGTGACATAAGATTGACTCTAGAGAAAGAAGATGGCTGGGGAGATTGTGCCCTTTATTTATGGGATGAGAGGAGGGAAAAATGCATGTTTTTAACTGGGAATATAGAATCCCAAGTTCTAGGCCTAAAAATTGTGTTTTTCATACAACTTTGGATAGTCTATAAGTATTGGTGTCTGAGTCAGTGTATTTTGGAGACATGTTGCTCAATTTCAAATAGAAAATCATGTGCTTCATGGCTGCTCTGACTCAGATGGTAAATTGGAAATGAAATGCTAACATATTCCACGTCCTTTCGCATCACTGAGGTCTCTAATCCCAAAATTGTAGCACGTTTCAGTAAATAGCGCCCTCTAGGTTACATTCCAGCAGTCTCCCTCCCCATGTTACGTTCTAGCAAACTCCCTGCCTGTGGGTTTTTAATCTTTTTAGATTTATAGACCTTTGAGATCTGATAAAACTATGGGTCCCTGTCTGAGAAATAAGACAACATATATATAGAGAGAATTTTATTCTATAATTTTAATGGATTCATAGATGCCTCTGAAGCCCATCAGATTAAAGACTTCTGTTTTATGGTCTCCTAGAAAAGCTCATTCACTCGTGTGACTTTGATTACAGTCTATTTGCTGATTATCATAAATCTGTATCTCCTAGGGTCTCTTTCTTGAGCCCCAAGCTCATTTTTTTCAGCTCCTTTCTGTATCTCTCCACCTGGTTGTTCACAAGGACCTCAAACCCAATGTCCAAAATGAATTTATTGTCCACGCCTATTCCCTGATAGAAGCTAGACAGATTGTTCACTTACTGAGCAAGGGGCAAAACTAGGCTGTGTTTATCTATATTTGCACTGTCTATGAGCCAGGGAGCAGAGTCCTCAGGACACATGGGTCAAGCCCCAAACAGTGCAGTAACAGACCTGGTTTCTAAACCTGAAGAGTGAGCTGAAAAGCAAATCCAAGTGTGAATGGAATATCCAGTTGAAAACCAGATTAGATAGTACTAAGGAAGAACAAATAGTCAAAAAGAAAAGCACATATCAGTGTATAGAACTCACAGAGCAAACAAGAAGGAACTTGAATATTAAGTTACCTGGGAGAGGGAGTTGGTTTACATTCCTGAGCCAAACAGTAAGGACATCCAAAGCTGGTGCTGGGTGACATCCTGGAGGGATAGGGTAGGGAGGGAAGAGGGTAGGGGCTTCAGGATGGAAGGGACACATACCTAAGGCCAGTTCGTATTGATGTGTGGCAAATACCATCACAATATTGTAAAGTAATTATCCTCCAATTAAAATAACTATTTTTTTTTTTTAAAAAGGATGCACTGGAAAAGGAGAAGCTATAGCTGTTGGAATCAATGTTCTTGCATTAACGGGAGCGCCTGCAATGCACACCTGTGTTTTCAAAAACTTCTCTGTGTTCTTCCTGTCTCCATGCATAGCATTTCTGTTTGTCTAGTGATCAAAGTTAGGATTACCTAGCTTTGCAGATGACATGTAATTAATTAATCACCAAGCCCCCTTGATTATATATTTGAAATTATCTTGACTCAATTCTTATTTTAGCTACCTTACTTATTTCAGTTTCTCCTCATTTTTCACATGAATTATGGTGTATTCCCCTTTGTGTATATGAGTGTATTCATCCTTCTACATTTAAAAAAATATTCAATGACAGTTACTTTTTTAAAAGTTAAAATCTGAATGTATCTGAACAATACTATTCACTTGTGTAAACCTTGAATAGTTCCACTAGTATTATAGGATAAAGCCCAGACTTCTTAGTATGGTACTTTTCAACCAAATCTTTGGAAATTTTCTGATGCGCTTTTTATCATTGGTTTCTAAGTTAATTCCATTAAAATTAGAGAATACACAAATGTGGTTTCAGTCCTTTGAAATATATTGAAAATTGCCTTATGGACAATATATGTTCTCACATGTCACTTGAGAGGATGTATCTTCTGCAGTTCTTGCAGAATTCTATAAATATTGATTAGGTCATGTTGTTTCACAGTGTTGCTCAAATCTTCTAATTCTTATTGCTTTTGGGGAGTCTAATTTTATCAGTTTTGGAAAAAAATGTGAATTTGTTCTTATATTTCTAACAATTTTGCATCATGTGTTTTGAATCTATATCATTAGGAGCATATCTTTTTATATATTCTTAAGTAATTAGCTCTTATTATGAAGTGTGTCTCATCGTCTCTGATATTTCGCTCTGGAAATCTCCTTTGTCTCATGTAAGAGTAGCCATTTGATTGTTTTCATGCAACCATGTTGAAAATGTCATTATTTCACCTTCATTATATGAGAATATTTTGCTTGGTGTAGAGTTCTAGACTGACAGGTTTTTGAGTTTTGTTTGCTTGCTTGTTTTACTTTCAGCACTCAGAATATGTTATTTTATTGGTTGTCATTTTTTTTTATGGGAAGTCAACTAAAATTCTTATGAATGTAATAGCTTTTTTTGTTTGTTTTTGAGTACTAAAGTTCAGCAGTTCTGTACTTCTTTGACACATAGTTCTCTTGATAGAATTTGTTGTTATTTAGTTGCTAAGTCGTGTCCAACTCTTTTTGACACTATAGACTGTATGTAGCCTGCCAGGTTCCTCTGTCCATGGATTTCCCAGGCAAGAAAACTGGGTGGGTCACCATTTGCTTCTACAAGGGATGTTCCCAACCCAGGGATTGAATCCACATCTCCTGAATTGGCAAGTGGATTCTTTACCGCTGAGCCACCAGGGAAGCCCTGTTTTTGGGGGGTTTTTTTGACTCCTGTATAAGATTTTTCTCTTCAGTTTTTGCCAGTTTGACTAAAAAGTGCCAAATTCACTGATCCTCTTTTTGCCATCTCTCGCTTCAGGTTTAATTTGCTTTTAATTAACTTATGTTTGCATTCATTGATCCTTTATTCTTCTGTGTCCAACCTGCTAATAATCCCATCCAACGACTTCATTTCAGATAATTCATTTTTCAGAACTAGAATTTCTGTTTCTTTGCTGGAATCCTCCATCTCTTCACTCATTCTTTTCATCTTCTCTGAGTTCTTTTAACATTTTTATAATTATTTTAAAGTTCTTAAACATGGGTCTTTCTTTTGGCTCTTTTTCTTATTTATGAATTATGCTTACTTAGTTCTTTGCATGTTTTAGGGTTTGTTTCATACTGGACCTTTTGTATAAAAGAAGTAACCTAGATAATATTTTTCCTTTATTTTTCTCAGATAGGGCATATTCTTTCCTCTCTCAAGCAGCTGGGGTATTTGGCTGATCATTAAAATTTCAGTGAGTCAGACTGAGCTGGGTCTGAGCAGCAGTTTTAGTCAGTTTACTTCTAGATTTAAATGAAATTATGGAGATTTGACCTTTAGCCCAACCCACAATTTCCTGTGTGCTGAGGATGAAAGGCTAATTTCTTTGGTTTTTGTAAAAATAGCAGCTGGCAGGGAGTGGGTTAAAGCTTGAATTAATTTGTTTCACCTCTGGATTGCAGCTGCAGCAGGGCCCTGGAATCTAAGGACCACACAAGTTTGGGAGATCTCTCTCCTTTCTAGCTCTGCTTCCTCAGCAGAAGTCCCTTGGGTTATAGTTATTAGACCAAGAGATTTATTTTTACATCTGGGCCACTTCTAGATTTGAATTCATCATACCAGTTCACACTGCCACTGAAAGTTCAGCTTCTTTTTGTCTTATCAGCAACATCTTTCACCTCTGGTAGGCCTTCTTTTCTGCCTACGTATAGGTAGATTAGGCAATTGATTCAAGATAGAAGGAGGCCCTTTGCTCACCTTTGAAGAACTCATCCTCTGGAAGTCATTTAGACTTCATTACTTTTTTGCATCCACTGCTCTTTGATGACTCTAAAGAAAAGTTTATCTGATGTTTTCTTATTGTTTCAATGACACCTTCTGTTTCGTAACCATGATGGAACTCCTTAGAACAGCGTTAAGATTCTTTGTCCGCTGTTTTCAGCCTTCCTTTTCAAACTCATCTCTTTTTATCCTTCTAGTCACACCACACTACCTGCTTTCATTCTGTTGGCAAATTTTTATAACCCTGTACCTTTGCACTTGCTCTTCTTGCCTTGATTAGCTTGCTTCTCTTCATTTTACAACTTTGTCCTTTAAGACTCAGCTCACGTGATGCCTCTTATGTGCCACAGATCCTTCTACTATTCTTCGTGCCTGCCTTTGCTCTTGCAGTTATAGTATAATTTATATTATTTACTACTTCTTTTATACTAAGGATTTTTCAAATGCATGGACCACATATACATTTTTTATCTTGAGCACTTGAGAGTTACTAGGTGTTCAATAAAATGATTGTTATTAGCAAAAATAAACCTTAGACATAGGAAGAAGAATATTTCTTCGACCAAAAATACTGTGTCCTAATATGAAGTTCTTGTAGGCAACACCTGAAGTCATAGCTCAGTTCACAGGGATTCTGCTTTATGTGAGAAATGCTCCATTACACAGAGGTGAGCTCCAGTGGCTACCGCAGTACTTTATGATGGTGTCAGTCTATGTGCAGTTGAGGAAAGGGAGCTACTGTAAGTATTATAGGAGTGAGGGGTCTAATATGTTAATTATGGCTTACCAAAATATGGGAAAACTGAAAGTCTGGAAAATTTAAATTATATACTAGACATTTTATTTAAAAGAAGAATAGCAAATGAACTAGATAAAGCTATCACAGAAAAATCAGGAAAATAGGCATTCATGATTTAAGCCTGCAGTGGGTGGAAAGCCAGAGTTTGCAGAGAAGCCCTAGAAACTGCATCTAGCTGTCAAAATGGGCCCTCTGTAAGGGAGCCTCAGGGAGGGCCTGTGGGGCATGCCACCAGGATGAAGCGGGGACTTGAGAAGAGGTCTGTGGGAGTGCTGCGTATCTTGAGAATGATGGCTTCTGCTTCATTTCCACTTTATAAATCTCATATAAATTTCTCTCATTGGTAGCTATTTACTCTGAACCACACAGGGAAGGGAATTACATAAGACTTAATTTTCTACCCTAGACAGGAATGGTGGTGACACCTGTTGACCATGGACAGTCTAGCATAGTTCATCTCTTTGCCAGCCTGACATACATACATACCCATTTTAACCATCTTAATTTCCAAATAAGGATAATGACATTATGTTTCTACCTAATGGGATGCAGTGATCCCTTACAAAACTAAAAGCATGCTAACCATCTCCCCAAAAGAGGAGCCACCATGCTTCATATTGTACTTTATTCGTTTCTGGCTGATATTTACTCCCCCAGCTGAGTCACACTGTCTGTGATATCCTGAAACCTAAATACTGAGATATAAAGTCAGTCATAAGTAACACATCTTTATTAGACAGTGTGGGGATGGGAAAGGGAGGAGAAAAAAAATCAATGTATTCAGACATATTCATAACAAAGCAAGGAAGAAAATCTACAACACTACTGTAGTCCCCATTTCTGTACCTGTCGTGTAGTCATGGACAGTATTTGTAATTTCTTTCTTTTTCTAACTATTTCATATTCCATTTGCCCTCATCAACCATGTTGGTTCTATGATTCTATGCCTGGAGGAGTGACCGAAACCTTCATTCTGAAAGGATGTGTGCCAATAATGGTCATGTCTATATTGTTTGGCAGTAATTTTCCACTAACTTCCATTGTAAACAGTTGTAACAGAGAATCTCCTGGGTTCCAGGAAATGTCTTTCCTTCCTTCGCTGTGTATTTTAAATCCTGTTTCCTGTTGATAATAGAGATTAATCAACCAAGATAATACCTTTCTTGTCTCTTGCTGATCATAGATCATCATAACAAATATAATAATAGCAAAAAAAGTAGGGAATACTGTAAGAATTAACAAAATGTTACACACAGATAGGAAATGAACAGATGCTGTAGAAAAAATGGTACCGATAGACTTGCTCAGTGCAAGGTTACTGCAAGCCTTCAATTTGTAAAAAAAAAAAAAAAAAAAATGCAGTGTTTGCAAAGCAGTAGGTCAGTAAGACAAGGTATGCCTGTAAGAATACAACAAAAGTGATAGGATATATGTGAACATGATTGCATTATGTAAGATTGTTGGACTGGATTTGCTGAAGTTGCTCCCTCTCTTCCCTTGCTCCCATTCTCTCCTTGCCTGACTTTGAAGAAGCCAGCTGCTGTGCTGGAGAATTCCTTGTGGCAAGGACCTGCATATAGCCTCTAGGAACTGATGCTTCCTCCACTGACAGACAGCAACTCAAGTTGACAGTTATATAACCACAAGAAACTGAATTCTTAAAACAATCCAAGTAAGCTTGAAAGTAGAACCTTTCTCACTGGAACCTTAGATGAGACTAGCCCTGGCCAGTATCTTGTTGGCAGCTTTGTGAGATGCTGAGCAGAGGGCTTTCAGCTGTGTGTGGACTCCTGACTCCAGAGAAACTCTTAGATGATAAATGTGTGTTCTTTAATGCTGCCTAGTTTGGGGTAATATTGCATTTGAGTTTTCTTGATATTACAGAGAACTAGCTCTTGGTTTTTATTGTTCTCTTTGTTGGCGTCTTCTACTTCTTTGAGCTTGTATTACTATCATCTTCTCTCTTATCTTTATTATTTCCTTATCTTTACTTAAAGCTTATTCTTTTTTTCTTGCTTCCCAAGGTTGAACCTCAGGAATCAATTTTATTTATTATTTTTTATTGGAATGTAGTTCTGGAATCAATTGTAAATATTTCATATTTTCTAATAAATACATTTAAAGCCATACATTTCCCTCTAAACTGCTTTATTGTTATATTCCACAAATTTTGATATGTTGTATCTTCTTTGTCATTCAGTTTAAAATATTTTCTAATTTCTCTTGTGATTTTTTCTTTGACTCATTATTCAGAAGTGTGTTAATTTCCAGATTGTCTGGGTTTAGATCATTAATTGATACTGAATTCTTATTTAATTTAGCTGTGGTTTTACATAGCATGATTCTGCATGATTTTGGTCCTTTTAAATTTGTTGATAATTGTTTTATAGTCCTGCATCTGTTCTGTCTCAGGGGATGTACAAAGTGCACATGATAAGAATGTGTATTCTGCATGTGTTGAATGTAGTGTCCTTTAAGTATCAATTAGAAATTAAATCAAGGTTGTTGATAGTGTATTTAGAGCCTGTATGACATTGCATAGTTTCATTCATACTGAGTATTGTGCCTGCAGAACCTCCAGGAAGAAATAATAATACACTGTTGTGTATGCATTGTTATATTTCTTGTGATCTGTGATCAATGATATTTGATGTTACTATTGTGATTATTTTGGGCACCTCAAGCCATGCCCATTTAAGACAGTGAACTTAATTAACAAATGTTGTGCATGCCTTATTGCGCTACTGATTGGTGATTCCCCCATCTCTCTCCCTCTCCTTGGGCCTCACTATTTTCCTGAGACATAGCACTATTGAAATTAGGCCAGTTTATAATCCTGCAATGGCCTCTAAGTGTTAAGTGAAAGAAAAAGTTATATACCTCTTACCTTACATCAGAACTGGAGATAATTAAGCTTGGTGAAGAGAGCATGTAGAAAGCTGAGACAGACCAAAAGCCAGACTTCTTTCACCTTCAGTTAACCAAAGTTAACTGAATGCAAAGGGAAAGCTCTTGAAGGAAATTAAAAGTGCTCCTCCAGTGAACACACAAATGTTAAGAAAGCAAAGAGTCCAGGTCTCCCACATTGCAGGTGGATTCTTTACCAGTGTACAAGGGAAGCCCAAAATATTCCTTTCCAAATATTGGTGCTTATTGACAATGTACTTGGTCACCCAAGAGATCTGATGGGAATAGACCATGAGGTTGATGTTGTTTTTCATGCCTGCTAACACAGCATTCATTCTGAAGCCCATGGGTCAAGGAATAATTTTTACTTTCAAGTCTTATTTAAGAAATACCTTCATAATACTATATCTTAGATAGGAAGCAATTCCTCTGATGGATTTGAGCAAAGGAAATTAAAAACCTCCTAGAAAGGATTCACCATTCTAGATGCTGTTAAGAACATTCATGATTTATGAGAAGAGATCAAAATATCAACATTAACAGGAGTTTAGAAGAAGTTGATTCCAACTGTCATATATTACTTGAAGGGATTCAAGACATCACTGGAAGAAGTAACTGCAGATGTGGTGGAAGCAGCAAGAGAACTAGGATTATAAATAGAACCTGAAGATGTTACTGAATTGCTGTAACCTCATGATGAAACTTTAATTCATGAGGAGGTGCCTCTTCTGGATGAGCAAGAAAAATGGTAATTCTTGAGATGGAATCAACTACTGGTGAAGATGCTATGAAGATTGTTGAAATGACAACAAAGGATTTAGAATATTATACAAATTTAGTAGATAAAGCAGCAGTAGAGTTTGAGAGGATTGATTCCAGTTTTGAAAGAAGTTCTACTCTATGGGTAAAGTGCTATCAAACAATATTGTATGCTGCAGACAAATTGTTCATGAAAGGAAGAGTCTATGCAGCAGACTTAATTGTTGTCTTATTCTTAAAATTGCCATAGCCACCCTAACCTTCAGCCACCACCACCCTGATGGTCAGCAGTCATTAGCATTAAAGCAAGACCCTCCACCAGCAAAATGATTATGATTCACTGGATAGTGTCAACATAACGTTTATAGGCACTGAGACACCAAAAATATCTGTGTGACTAGCTTTGTTGCAATATTTGCTTCATTGTAGTTGTCTAAAACCAAACTCACAGTATCTCTAAGGTGTGCTTGTATTATTTCCTGTTGTTGCTGAATCAGTGTAGTGACACTGATAGACATTCAACATTGCTTTTTTCAAATGTTCATTTTTGGTACTTGAAATCTTGAATAAGTATCAGTGGGCTTCATGTGAATTCTTCATGTATTTTTCACTAAATACATTTTGCATTTCAACAAGTGATGCTGCTGTTTTATCACTAAGTCATGTCCAACTCTTTGCGACCTCATGTTCTGTAGCCTGCCAGGCTCCTCTGTTTGTGGGATTGCCCAGGCAAGAATACTGAAGTAGGTTGCCATTTCCTTCTCCAGGGGGTCTTCTTCACCCAGGGTTTGAAAATGCAGCTCGTGTTGCGTCTCCTGCATCTCAGGTGGATTCTTTACCACTGAGTGACATACTCTCCTGAATAGTGATTTGACAGACAAGCGAGCATACAGAGACCTCATCTTGTAGTGAAAGCCTATTGACCATGTTTTATCATGAATGAAGACTGTGCAGATTACTGCCAGTTCCTTTCTATTTTCTACCGCTTTTCAACCCAGAGATGATGCTTCTTTCCAAGAAGACAGTAGGAGTACTTAGAAGCCCTGTGCCTGCCCCTCCAAATTATTTCTTCCTCCTCTTTCCTTCTTTCCACGGATAACTTCTATCCTAAATTCTGCCATCATGGATTTAATTTTGCTTGCTTTTAAATTTCATATAAATGAAATCATACAGTTTATTTTGAAGAAAGGAAAAAAGCAGTCTCAGACATCAAAGAACTGATCTGACACAATCTCTAGCCCATGGTTGATTAAAAACTGACTTTTTGTGCTCACCACTAAAATATGATGGTCTTCTCCTGAGTATCAATGATCTCACAGAACACCAACCCAAGACAGGAGTCCTCTTTAACCACAGTGAACTGAGAAAAGGCAAAACCACTTTGTAGTAACATCAAAATACCAAATACCCACCTCTTGCTTCTTAATAAAAAATAGCTTTATTCTCACTTCTAGTGTTCCTTTATTTTAGATAAGATTTATTAAGATACCCAGTTAGAGAATAATCCCTGCTTGCTGGCAGCTCCAGTCCAGAGCAAAACCCTATTTCCTTGGACTCTTCCCCAAATCACCTAACCAGAATCACGAGAGTCCTTTCTGATGCTCTTTTCCTGAGACATCCCACATTTCCATGGTGTGTGTGTTCCCTTGCTTAAGAGAGTAATGAATTCAACATGTTCAACTACAGCTATATTCCTGGTAGTCTTTAGCTGGAGGGTATTGACAGTATTCTTTTGTGTCTGGTTTCTGTCTTTGAACATTCGTGAGTTTCATGTTGTTACATTTCACAGTAATTCATTTTTGTTTTTTAATGTGATGTTATAATTGTACAACAGTTTGGACATTTGAGTTGTTTATAGTTGTAGTGATGTTTTAATGTTGATATACAATATCCTTGTACATGTCTTTTGATGAAAATGAGTATGCACTTTTGTCAAGAATATGGCTGAGAGTTATATTAGGAGTTTCCAAGACAGTAGTCTGAAAATTTTTATGCTTCCAAGTGTAATTGATTATAGCAAAAAGGTGGAAAGTAAAACCTACAAAGGGAAAAGGCACTTGGGGGAAAAACTCTGGAGGAAACCAGGTGCTGTCTTTCAGATGTCCCTCCCAGTGGAGTCACATAGGATTTGCTTCATTCACCCAGCAACATGTGTGACAGCACATGTGAATTGTTGCCAACCAGGGAGCTCACCAGAGCTTTTGAATCCAGGGTTTTTATTGGGGGTTGGTCATGTAGGCATGTAGACCCCCCAGAGAGAAAACAGATGTTCACCATAAATAAATTAGTAACACAAACTAGCTGCTCAAACTGGGACAGGCCAGCCCAAGGCCTCAGACATGCAAAAACATTCCTATAGACAGAACATTCTAGGCTCAGATCCCTAGATCCAGCCAAGAGCAGTCCTGAAAATAGGCCTTTCTTGGGAATGTGCAACATTTGAGCAAAATAGGCCTGCTAAGTTAACCTTTTCCATCACAGAATGAATGTATGGGTCAGAGGGCATTTGAATGTACAAGTTTAGGAGGTAACGCTAAGGGACTACATTCTCTCACTAGCAGGTGTATGAGAATTTAAGTTGTTCTGTATCGTCAATATTAGAGTCAGTCTTTTAAAATGTTAGTCTTTCTTATAGGAGCGTAGTGATGTTTTATTATGGTTAAAATGAGTATTCCTTAATAACTAAAGAGAGCAAACACTTTTTCATGCTATTTGCCACTGAACTATGTTATGAAATGCTTTTTCAAGTCTCTTACCCAATTTTCTATGAAATCATTTGCTTTTTCCTTAACGATTTTTAGAAATGCTCTGCGTATTTTGGTGTGTGACGTTTTTATGTATCTCACATATATTCTCACACTTACCTGCTTTGCTTTTTCTCTCTGTTAAGGCTGTCTTTTTAAGAATAGAAATTCCTGGAACTTACTGGTGGTCCAGTGTTTTTGGTTGTTACCTAATACTGAACAATGTTCCCTGTGCTATATTCAATTCAGTTCAGTCGCTCAGTCATGTCCGACTCTTTGCAACCCTATGAATCACAGCGTGCCAGGCCTCCCTGTCCATCACCAACTCCCGGAGTCCACCCAAACCCAGTAGGTTAATTTTAAATATAGCAGTGTGTACATGTCAACCCCAAACTCCCTAACTGTCCGTCCTCCCATAAACATAAATTCATTCTGTAAGTCTGTGAGTCTGTTTCTGTTTTGTAAGCAGGTTTGTTTGTAACATTTCCTTTTCTGTTCTGCTTACATGCGGTATCATACAACATTTCTCTTTCTCTGTCTGACTTATTTCTCTCAGTACGACAATCTCTTGGTCCATCCATGTTGCTGCAGTTGGCCTTATTTCATTCTTTTTAATGGTTGATTCTTGAATTCCTTTATTTCCAAAAGTAGAATTGGATAGAATGAGTTAACAGTATTCTATAACATGATATCATATGTAGCCCTAAAGGTTTGATAGGTTCCAATCAGGGAGGGCTCAATGGAGTTCCTTCTACTTCTCTGCTTAATCTGTACTGTAAGTTGACCTCAGAAACTATTCTTGGTCCATCATCTGTAAAAATGGAGACTACTATGAAGGAATCTCTTCATTTATTTATTTTTTTTGTCCAATTGTCCATTCATCCCTGCATCTAGGATATACAGATAATTAAGGATCTGTCCCTCTCCTTAAGAAGTATGCTGGAAATAGATGTGTAACTAACTGTAATTCAATGTCATAACTGCCATAAATTTAAGGCATTTGGGATGCTATGTGGACACAGAACTGGATTCATGTTTAAAGGATAAGTTAAAAGTTCCTAGTTTGAGTAAAGAAGGAAGAAGCACCCCAGTGAAAGGAAATTGATGAAATTATTATTGACTGTACCTGTGTGTATTAACTGCCCTTCAGTATTGCTGAAAATTATGTTCAACACGTTTACCTTTGAATAGAGATGTATTCTTGCCTGGTAAGTATCCCGTAGTAAACTGATACAGTTTCTTAATCATCCTGCATGTTAACTTTTCTTCCCTGGAAATCAACATCCTGATGCTTAATTTGCTATATTTATACTACTTTCTTGTATAGGTTTCTATGTCACATTTACTACATGTTCCCAATTCAATTTACATTCCAATCCATCTTGTCCAGCTTCACCCAAAAATCAACACACTTTTTCTTAAAAACATTTTGGAGGAGCAGATGATGCTTATGAACTTATTAATAGATTTCTTCTTGATATAGGAAATGTATTAATAACACTTGTCCAGTATTTCTAACACAAGATTGTTGAATGCTGCAGAAACTCAGTCTGAGGTTTGCAAAGCTGCCAGAATATTTTTAAGACAAATGAGAATATGTAAACATGCATGTTATCAGCTGTTTCATGTTTGAGTTTTAGCAATAATGAATCTCTAGTGGGCCAGAAGAGCCCAGTGGGATTAAAGATGTAAATTTCAAAATCTAGATTCCATTCTGTATTATCATATCTGGCTGGAGTTGTGTTTTCTTTGCATTTGAAACTATCATTGTTTCTCGAGGGGAAATGCTTTTTATGTTATTAAAAATAGTGAATTGCATAACAAAATAAATAGAGGCCATGCATGGACCAATGATGAAAGTTTGTCGTAAACTAAGAAGTAATCCAATTCTGTGCACATGAGCACTCTTGGAAAGAGGATGGAAAGAAGGAAGAAGGCAGAAAGGAGGAATAAATTAGATTTGAGCTTACAGTGAAATTTGAATTCATAACAGAGGTTATAAGACTAATCTTTTAATCCTTGGAATGTGTGTGTATGTATACATGTATGTATGTATACATGCACACACTTAAGAAAACAATGAGCAAAAGCAGCACTTTAAAATCTGCATTGCATATAGTATGGTCATTAGTATGTGTTTTTGGACGTTGTTTAAAATTTTCTTATTTTGAAAGAATGTTTTGAGTTAAGTCATTGTTCATCTTGAGTACCCATGCCAGAAGAAACAGACTTTTGTGACCTAATCTCAGAAATAACATTCCATCACTTTTGCCATATTCTAGTTGTTAGAGTCTAGTCACTATATCCAACTCACACTTAAAGGAAGGGAATTACACAGGTCATAAATACCAGACACAGGGATCATCAGGGAATGTGGCCACAAACACTTTTAGCATGAAAATAATTTAGAAATAGTTTCATATTCTCCATAAGATCAAGCCAGATTCAGAATTAGGCCTCATAACATGTCTACCACCTTTTCCTGTAAATTGTAGACATTTGACCGTCTGAAATCCTTGGGGAACCCATCTTTCTAGAAAGTCAGGTTTCTGGGTAGATTTGTCTCATTTAGGACCAAACCTTAATATTTTGATGTAGAATTCCTCTGCATTTTGATGATGTATTTCTTTACCTTCTTAAATAAATTATTGATCGTAATTTGAATTTTTATTTCATCCAAAGGAAATTACTGTATGTGTTAGTAAGAGAAAATGCCCATCCTCTCTGTATATAGGATATAGAACTGTAGGTCCCTTTCCTAAAGAACTCAAGCCTTCCTATCTGCCTTTTATAATTTCTGTGTCTTCCTTTGTTTGATTTGTCACTTCTCAGTTATCACTACTTGCCCATTACCTTCCTGTTTGCTGTATCTGATTGCTATAGGTTGAAACCAGATAACTTAATGATGGTTAAAAATGTGTGTAAAGGAAAAGACCTAAAAGACTTGATTAAATAGAAGACTCAATTGCAGTCTGCAGGTATGTTAATAACATCCATTTTAGCTCCATGGAGACTTGTTTACGTCTTAATTGAAAACTCTTACTATAGGTGAGGCTGTGGTAGCAGGTGAAGTGGTATTGGGCATGGCTGGTCAGCTTCTAATTAATCTTGTAAGAAAATGGAAAGTGGCATGAGGACAAATAACAAGAAGATGTATTGCTTGCTTCAGTCAGTATTCAGAACCTCTTTCTTGGGTTTTTGAAGCTTCACAGGCAACTTAGATAATATTCTCTTCCCTTCACTAGCTCTGTATTCTAGGTAATCCACAACTGAAGGCTTTGCTTATAATGGGGTTGATTATACCTCCCTCCACAAATTTGAACCTGACATTTGTCAGAGTCACTTGACTTCTGGATACCACTTTTTAAAACTGCCCTTCTCTGTCATTGGTGGCCTCCGCTCAGTCTTCTTTGCTGGTTCTTCCTCTTCTCTCCGACCTCTAATGTTGGAATACCCCCATGTCTCAGTCTTAAGTCCTCTGCTCCCTCTCTCTACCCTGAGCACCTAGGTCATCTCATCAGGTATCAAGTTTTAAATACCATCTATAAGTTGATGATTCTCAAATTAATATATCCCAGCCCAGACCTCTTCTATGAATCCTAAATTTATATTTCTGACTACTTGATATTTTCATGTATTGTCCAGTAGATATCTCAAGCTTAGCATTTCCAAATTGAAACCCTGAAAATCTGTTATATCCCAGAACCTTTCCCAACTGAGTTGATGGCAACTTCATATTTCCAGTTGGTAATTGCTTAAGCCAAAAACTTTGGAGTCATCCTTGACTCCCCTCTGCTCTTTCACATTCCACATTTAATCTATTAGGAAATCTAGATATAATTAGGGGGGGGAAATCCACAAAAGTACTGCTTTGCACCACCTCCACCACCACCTCCCTGTCCTGTCTAGATTACTGCTGTTGCTCCGCACTCTGTCCTTGATCCTCTGCAGACTAAACAGAGCAATTAGGGTGACCCTTTTAAAATGGAAGTTCAATCATGGTACTTAGTAACTTTCCATTTTACTACACTGGACAAATTAATGTCTCTGTGTCTCAGTTACTTCATCTGTAAAAAGAGAATAATAACCTCCCTCAGAGGATTGTGGAATTCGATAAGGGGAAATATAAAACGCATGCTCAGCACCAACCTGATGCAGAGAAAATCAAATTTTTATTTCTAGTACACCCTCTAAATCAGAAGCCTACTTTTGTTTCCTTATTTTGCAGAGCTTGAGGTGGGAGGGTTCTCTAGGAATGTTTAGATTCTGAGTACCTAGCTCATTTCTGTCTAGTAAAATCCTCGGTTCATTAGTACCAGAGGATAGAATGTCCAGAAACACTATTCCTTTAGCCAGAGGAAATTCCATTTCTAACCTTGCTGTGTTTATAAGTGAGTCTGTACTTGGTTTTCTGCACTAAATAGAAATTGCTTGGTCAGTAGAAAATTCCTAACTTTTGTCAGTACCACAGTTCCTAACTTCGGAAGCATTTTTTCCCCTAAAGAATAATAAGAAGAGACAGCTTCGCAATTATTTGTTGATTGAGCCTTTTGTTTGATGTCTTATCCTGACCCCCCCTTTTTTTTTATTAAATTTTTGATGTCACATATTGAGAGTTTTGGATCCCCCTTCATATAAGCCTTACCTCTCTGAAACTATTGATTCCTGGAAGACACTTATAATATTTAATGTTCCCACTCATATTTTTGTTATGTCTTGCTGATTCTTACAACAAACCAAAAAGAGAAGGAAGAATTTAATGAAAAGAATTTTCTAATAATAAGAAGATGCAGAAGGCATAAGGGGGGGTGCTGAGCCGGGGCCTTCTGAGCCTCGCTCTGCCACTGACTAGCCGTTTGACTCTGTGGGCTTGTGTTGCACCTTCTGCTTGAATTCTAGCCGAAGAGGCTAAGAGAGAGAAGACTCGGTTCCTGAGAGGATATGAGGAATATAAGAAAAGTTTGTTAGGGACCAAACCCGCTAACAGTGGGAGGGGTACTGGGGCCATGCTGGTCTGGTTCATAAAGGAGCCAGGGTGCAGGCCCTCAGGCCTGAGCAGCTTATGCCCACGGCTTGGAGAGGGGGCTTCGGACTCGGTTCCCTGAATAGAGGGAGAAGGAAAGACACTTGAGAACCTGGTAAAAAGCAGAAACAAAAAGCCTATGCTGAGGGCTTGAGCCCCTGTTTTGATATAGTGTCTGCTTGCCCCACAGATAATAGACAGAAGCACCGTGGAAGTCAGTGTTAGCATGATGTATTCACTTCCTATGTCAGAAAGCTGGAGCAGGAGTACAATGTTATATGTCAGTTGTATCTCAGTAAAACTAGGGGGAAATGAAGAAAACTAGAACAGTCTCTGGACTCTGGACTCTGAGGCTGGGGTAAAGCAAATAGGATTCTTACATGCAGATTCTTTGGAGAGCAGTGACCAGGGACTGTTTGAAGATATGAAGGAGATGGGGGCAGCTTTTGAGACCCTCCTAGCAGCTGCACTGTTGTTATCATGTACCCCCACCTCAGTTTCCAGTGTGATGCAGTGCTAAAGAAATATCAAGTCTCTTCTCTGTGCTTTAATTTAGGCTTCCTAGGACTGTAGCAGATGCCCTAAAGGATAGACTAGGTTTTAGAAATTGCAGAGAAAGATATAGGAAAAAAGTACATTCATTCTCTGAGTCTCAGAAGGAATACTGCTACTTTTAGAAGTGAGTCATTCATCTTATACCCAAGTGAAATCCTTTAAGTTAGTGGGCTTTAGTATTCACCATTTAGAAAATTGTTCTGTGCTCCAAGGGGCTACCCACTGACTCTTCTCAGTAACAATCCATAGTTTCTTTCTGTAGTTTCTCAATAGTTATCAAAGCTGTTGCTGATGGAAACCTTCTTCACTTGATTAACATGAATAGTTCCCAATTTTTTGCTGTTGTTGACAGTGTTGAAACAGACATCTTTGTACTTAAATAAATTTTGTGTGTGTGAAAGAGCAAGCCTAGTAAATTCTTAAGCTACTGGCTTAATTTGTTCAGTTTTTTCTTTTATTGAAGTATACATACAGAAAAGTATACAAACCATAGCTCAGTAAATGATCACAAAATGCACACATGTTTATAATCACTACCTATATCAAGACAGAAAATCACCAGCACCCTACAAGCTTCTCTTATCCTTCTTCCCAATCCCTGCCACCCTGCTCCTCTGAACAGTAAACACTATCCTGATTTCTAACATCCAAGTTGCTTTGCCTATTTCTGAGCTTTAAAAATTTTAAAAGGAGGAACTTCCCTGGTGATCCAGTGGTTGAGAATCTGCCTTGCAATGTAGGGGATGCGAGTTTGATCCCTGGTTGGGGAACTTGATCTGATAGACAGAGTGCTTGATGAACTATGGACGGAGGTTCGTGACGTTGTATAGGAGACAGGGAACAGGACCATCCCCAAGAAAAAGAACTGCAAAAAAGCAAAATGGCTGTCTAAGGAGGCCTTACAAATAGCTGTGAAAAGAAGAGAAGCGAAAAGCAAACGAGAAAAGGAAAGATATACCCATTTGAATACAGAGTTCCAAAGAATAGCAAGGAGAGATAAGAAAGCCTTCCTCAGCAATCAGTGCAGAGGAATAGAGGAAAACAATAGAATGGGAAAGACTAGAGATCTCTTCAAGAAAATTAGAGATACCAAGAGAACATGTCATGCAAAGATGGGCTCAATAAAGGACAGAAATGGTGTGGACCTAACAGAAGATATTAAGAAGAGGTGGCAAGAATACACAGAAGAACTGTACAAAAAAGATCTTCATGACCCAGTTAATCATGATGGTATGATCACTCACCTAGAGCCAGACATCCTGGAATGTGAAGTTAAGTGGGCCTTAGGAAGCATCACTGTGAACAAAGCTAGTGGAGGTGATGGGATTCCAGTTGAGCTATTTCAGATCCCAAAAGATGATGCTGTGAAAGTGCTGCACTTAATATGCCAACAAATTTGGAAAATTCAGCAGTGGCCACAGGGAAAGGTCAGTTTTCATTTCAATCCCAAAGAAAGGCAATGCCAAAGAATGCTCAACCTACCACACAATTGCATTCATCTCACATGCTAGCAAAGTAATGCTCAAAATTCTCCAAGCCAGGCTTCAGCAATATGTGAACTGTGAAATTCCAAATGTTCAAGCTGGTTTTAGAAAAGGCAGAGGAACCAGAGATCAAATTGCCAACATTTGTTGGATCACAAAGCAAGAGAGTTCCAGAAAAACGTCTACTTCTGCTTTGTTGACTATGCCAAAGCCTTTGACTGTGTGGATCACAAAAAACTGTGGAAAATTCAAGAGATGGGAATACCAGACCACCTCACCTGCCTCCTGAGAAATCTGTATGCAGGTCAGGAAGCAACAGTTAGAAATGGACATGGAACAACTGACTGGTTCCAAATAGGAAAAGGAGTACGTCAAGGCTGTATATTGTCACCCTGCTTATTTAACTTACATGCAGAATACATCATGAGAAACTCTCGGCTGGAGGAAACACAAGCTGGAATCAAGATGGCCAGGAGAAATTCAATAACCTCAGATATGCAGATGACACCACCCTCATGGCAGAAAGTGAAGAAGAACTAAAGAGCCTCTTAATGAAAGTGAAAGAGGAGAGTGAAAACATTGACTTAAAGCTCAACATTCAAGAAAACTAAGATCATGGCATCTGGTCCCATCACTTCATGGTAAATAGATGGGGAAACAGTGGGAACAGTGACAGACTTTATTTTGGGGGCTCCAAAATCACTGCAGATGGTGACTGCAGCCATGAAATTAAAAGACGCTTGCTCCTTGGAAGAAAAGTTATGACCAACCTGAACAGCATATTAAAAAGCAGAGATATTACTTTGCCAACAAAGGTCCATCTAGTCAAAGCTATGATTTTTCCATTATTTATGTATGTATGTGAGAGCTGGACTCTAAAGAAAACTGAGCACTGAAGAATTGATGCTTTTGAACAGTGATGTTGGAGAAGACTTTTGAGAGTCTCTTGGACTACAAGGAGATCCAACCAGTCCATCCTAAAGGAGATCAGTCCTGGGTGTTCATTGTAAGGTCTGATGTTGAAGCTGAAACTCCAATACTTTGGCCACCTCATGTGAAGAACTGACTCATTTAAAAAGACCTTGATGCTGGGAAAGATTAAGGGCAGGAGGAGAAGGGGACGACAGAGGATGAAATGGTTGGATGGCATCACCACCTCAACGTACATGAGTTTGGGTAGACTTAGGGAGTTGGTGATGGACAGGGAGGCCTGGTGTGCTGCGGTCCATGGGGTCGCAAAGAGTTGGACACGACTGAACGACTAAACTGAACTGGGGAACTAAGATGCCACATGCCTTGGAGCAACTAAGCCTGCACGCCACAACTAGAGAATCCATGCCCCACAACTGAAAGATCCCGCATGACACAACTAAGACTCAGTACAGCCAAAAAAAAAAAAAAAATTTAAAAGAGACATATGTTATATTATTTTTGGAGATCTGGCTTTTTTCTCATCATTATGTATTTGGATTCATCTATGTTGCTGTTATAGTAGTAGTTCATTTTAAAAACTTCAGTATGGTATATCATTATATACATAAACATATTTATTTATTCCTTCTACAGCACTGCTCTGCCGGGCCACCTTTGTCATAAACCAGTTATCTGTAAATGAGGGTCTGTTTTTCGACTCTTCATTCTGTTTCATTAATATATTTGTCTCTGTGCCAAAACCTTACTGTCTTGATTATAGCTGTGTTTTTTTGTATGTATGTGTGTTTTGTATGTTGTATTGTTGTTCAGTTGCTAAGTTGTGTCTAACCCTTTGCAACCCCATGGACTGCAGCACACCAGGCTTCCCTGTCCTCCACTATCTCCTGGAGTTTGTTCAAGTTCATGTCCGTTGAGTTGGTGATGCTATCTAACCATCTCATCATCTGCCACCCTCTTCTTTTGCCTTCAGTCTTTCCCAGCATCGGAGTCTTTTCCAGTGAGTCAATTCATTGCGTCAGTGGCCAGTGTATTGGAGCTTCAGCTTCAGCATTAGTCCTTCCACTGAATATTCAGAGTTGATTTCCTTTAGGATTGACTGGTTTGATCTCCTTGCAGGGCAGGGGACTCTCAAGAGTCTTCTCCAGCACCGCAATTCAAAAACATCAATTCTCAGTGCTCAGCATTTTTATGGTGCAACTCTCACATCCGTACATGACTACTAGAAAAACCATAGCTTTGACTATGTCTTTGCTTGTTAATATGCTGTCATAGCTTTCCTTCCAAGCAGCAGATGTCTTTTAATTTCATAGTTACAGTCACCGTCCATGGTGATTTTGGAGCCCAAGAAAAGAAAAACTTTTACTGCTTTTACTTTCCCCACTTCTTTTGTATGTTAAATGTAACTTAATTATAGCTGAATAATAATATCTTAATATATTTTAGAATAAGTTCTTACACCTTGTTCTTTTTAAGATTACCCTGATAATTTTTGGCTCTATGCATTTCCACAAAACTTTTATAATCAGCTTGAAATTACCCCTCCCCCTACCCCCAAGAAGCATGCTAGAGTTTTTATTGGAAATCCTGTGAGGAGAATGGACAGCTTTATTATATTGAATGTTACAATCCCTGAAATGGATGTGTCTATCTGGTCTTTGATTTCTCTCAATAATATTTTATGGTTTTCTATGTAAAGATCCTACACATCTTTTTAAAAACTATTCTGTAATTATTGCTGCTTTTAGAAGCATAACTTTACATATTGAAAGGTGCAAGGTTTTAATTATAAGATTTCATGAGGTTAGAAGTATACATCATTTTAAGAACCACCTAATATTCAAATTACTATGGGAATATTTGGTACATTAAGAAAAGTAAAGCTGGAGATTTCAGAAGGAAATCAGGAGCCTGTTCCTAAATTGTGTGAATTCTTTGTTGGATGCTGGAGAGAGATGGCCAAGGGCTTACTTTCTCAGCTATTAAGGAAATAATTGAAACTTGGAATGTTAGGATGCTTTTCTTTCTTCTTCAGAGACTCTAAGCCTTCTCCCAGGCAGCCCACATTTGGGAGCACCCAGGCAAGAGTAGAACAGGTGGGGTCAGAGTGAATAGAAATTTCACTCAGTCCTCAACTCTGGATGCTCTTGAACTGACAGACTTCTTTCCTATTCTAAAACTCTCCAAGAATGAAGCAGTGAACCCCCCCGCCACCATCAGGCAATGCAAGTTTCCCAAAGCAATGATGACAGTGCCTGTTTCCTTAAACTCATACTTGGCTTTTTTTCCCCCACCTAGGTCTATAAAGGAGAATTTCAGCTACCTGAATTTCTTAAAGAAAAACCTCAGGTACTGTATCTGCCTCCTCCTCTTGGTGTAATAATAAATGGGCTCTTGCATTGAACTCATCCTCTCGATGAGATAATAATGTGTGCTGGGGGTGGAAAGATGGGCTTCTGGTAATTGTTGATTTTAACAATCATCTAACACAGTCTCAATTTCAAAGGGCTTGGTGTCTTCCAAAGCTCGGGAAATACTTTATTGATAACTAAAAGCTGATGGCTTGAGGTCACTCACAAACCTCACGGTATTCCACAAATAAGGAGCCTGCCTTGGTGAATCTGCTCCAGGCTTCTGATACCTTACTTGAAATAATAATGTACAGCCACTCTTTGTTCATATTACATGTACATCCATTGCCTTTTAATTTTTCTCATTTGGAGCCTAGAAGACTTATGAATACATTATACACACAGTCATTGGCCTTCAGCTACCAAGTTCACCAAGCTGGGGAATGGATGATGTGAATTTGAAGCTTATCACTTATACTTTTTAAAAAAATTAAAGCAGATCCAGAGGTCTCCTTGTCATGTTACACTATCACTTATTTGGATTACAATATTGTTTCTGGAGCTGAAGAGGAATAGGTGATGTTATGGCCAACAGATGTAGAGTAGCCCCGAGTGTCCTGTGAGAGTGCATCTCCTGCCATTCCTGTGTAGTCGTTGGAAGAAGCCAGTGGCTATTGCCTGAGCCGAGAGAAGACGTCCCTGTCCAGCATGGTGATAATGCGTGCTGCTTCCAGGTTGCTGCTAACAGCAAGTAGCTTGTTAATAGGAAATGAGGACCTAGCACTGAACTCAGTCGCTAAAAGTGTTCCAGATCTGGCTTGTTGAGGGAACTTCACAGACTGAATGAAGTTGTGTTGCCTGAAGCAAGACGAGAGTAAACAGGCTTTTCTCTAAGAGTAGCTGTATCTCAACCAACGTTGAAGACTCTGTCTTCTCATATCCTTGTCTTAAAACAACCATTAATAATTGATGCATATCACTTGAGTATTCTAAACCACTTTCATGATATATGCTTATTAACATGCATTTAATTTTAATCCATCTATCCATTCATTTCATTTATTCAACAACTGTCTACTGAATTACTTTTATGTGTGAGAAACTGGAATGTGTCCTCAAGAGTCAGAGGGAAAAGAGATCTTCTCAAGGGGATCCTGATCTGTCCAAAGATTTTGATCAACTTTGGCAAACAAGGGGGCACCAGGGCCCTGAGCCTTGACTAGGCAAGATGTGCCAGAAACCTGGATGAATTCATGAACAAGTGGTCACTTACAAGCTATGGCAGCTGGAGGCAGAGAATAATCCAAGAGGCAGTCTTAAAGAAATATCCAGTCCAAAGGCTGTTTTGCATAATAAATTTGAAGGAGTCAAGAAAGGGACTTTGAGACTGAAATTAAAGGATACCCCTGATTTACAGCATACATCAAAATCTTTTCCAGATTGATTATAGAACTCAATGTGGAAGGCCAAATAATAAAGTGTTTAGGAGGCAATAGAGAATATCTTTATGACCTTAAGAGGGAAGGATTTCTTAAACATTATAAAAAATACTAATCATTAATTTTTAAACGGATAACTTGGACTACATTAAAATTGAGAATATTTACTTATTAGAAAGCATCATATAAAAAAGTACACCTTAAGTACACCTTAAGTAGGAGAAAATTTTGAAACAAAAGATTCATCAGTATAAAGAATTTCTGTAATAAATAAGGAAAAGATAACAAAAAAATAGAGCAAAAGGCTTAAATAGGCACTTCAAGCTTCCTGTTCAGGTTAGTTTCATTTAATGCATCGCACACATTCTTAGAAAAGAGCCTACAAAAGGTTTTGATTTAACTCCTAATAAAGAGAAAACTGAAGCCCACAGAACCCTCACATTTGATATTTAGTTAGAATTCTCACAGAACTCAAGAAAGCACTGTACTTAAGATTATAGTTTTGGGAATTCCCTGACATTCCAGCAGTTAGGACTCCGATTCCACTGCCAAGGGCCCAGGTTCAATCCCTGGTCTGGGAACTAAAATTATGCAAGCCTTGCAGTGCGGAGGAAAACAACAACAACAAAAAAAAACCCCAAGATTATAGTTTTACTATAAAGGAAACAAGTCGAGACCAACCAAATGAAGAAACACTTAAGATCTGGGAAAGTCTCAGACTCAGAACTTCTATGCCCTTCTCCGAGGTATCCAGGTACTTCTCCTTCACAGCACATCTGTGTGTTCACCAACTAGGATGCTCCATTGAACTTCAGCATCCAGAGTTTTTATTGAAGTCTAATTACATAGGCATGATTGATTGACTCACTGTCATAAACTTGAACTCAATCCCCAGTCAGAGTCCCCTACCCAGAAGCTGGACTGGGTCAGAGCCCCAGCCCTCAAATCACAGGTTGGTCTTGCTTGTAATCAGCCCCCATACTGAGTCATCTTATCTCTTAGCAGACACTCAGCTATAATCTAAGGGGCTCATAAGTAACAAAGACATTCATGTTACCTGGAAAATTCCCAGATTTAGTCTCCCTGCTAGGAACCAGAGACAAAAGCCAGTCTTCTTTACTGTCAGCAGTAGCAGACAGAATTCATTAGGAAGTCTAATCAGACAGAGCCTGCAAGCTACATCTGATATTTAACTTCTCATGCTGACCAACTTTAAAACATCTTTTGCTTCCTTTCACAGTCTGAGCAAATGGAGTAGCAGAGCCAGGAACCTCTCACATACATGAGGTGAGTTTGGGGACACTGCTGCCCTGGACCTTTAGGTTTCACTCTTGTAGGAGGCAGCGCAGTGGGGTGGGGAGCACAGCTCTGGAGTCAGTTCACCTGGATTGGAATCTTGACTGTGTATGGCACTGAGCAGATTACTTAACTTCTCTGTGTCTTAGTTTCTTCATCTGTAAAGTGAGGACAGTGTAAATAAGAGATTGGTAGAATGAACCATAATGTCTGCCAGAAGCCTGACACACAGTAAGTACTCAGTGTTGGTATTTTCAGTATGAGGAGGGGTTTTAAATGGAAAAATATTTTAGCTGAAACACACACCCTCAACCACCTGTTTGCTGATAAGGAAACTGATCCTAGAGAGAGTCGATTATCCGTCAAGGTCACATCACAGGCCGGAAGATCCCAGTGGTAATGCGCACCGTCTTCTGACGTCCAGCCAGGGATTCTTTCACCACCCATGCTGCTTCCTCTGTGTGTGGCGTGAGCCAACATTTTTGTGCTGATATTTTTGGGAGTTGCTTGGTTGGTTTTTCAAGTCTGCCCTTGCTGATGTTAATGCGTTATGGTATTGTATGTTTGTAAGCCACGTTGTCTTGTTATAGTTAAGGGCTACAGTGTGGGGCAGGCTGTCTCCGCCCCCTTTCTATCTGAGTGATCATTAGGTACATGTCGTGGATACCAGTGGCAAAGCTGGTTCTGAACCTCGACCTCCTAACATGGCTGTTCAGACCTCACACTGCTCTCTCAGATTTTAAGATTCCATTTTGGTCTGAATAATGTGGTTATGCTGTAGACCAGGGGTCCCCAACTTCTGGGATCTAATGCCTGATAATCTGAGATGGAGTTGATGCAATAATAATAGAAATAAAGTACACAATAAATGTAATGTGCTTGAATCATCTAGAAACCATCCCCCAACCCCTGGTCCATTGAAAAATTGTCTTCCATGAAACCAGTCCCTTGTTTGCTTGTCGAGGTCCCTGGTGCCAAAAATTTGGGGACCATTACAACCATTTGGAACTTGAAAAGCTTTCATTAAAATCTGATTTTTGTCATAGTTTTATTTGCTGTTCTATTTTTACTTTATATAATAGCCATGTATTGAGTGTATACTCCATATCAGGCATGAAATACCAAGCATCACATATATTTAGTATATAAATAATATATGATACATGACATCTTTAATATCTATGATAAATATATGTATTATTTCTATAGATATATACGCACACATATATGAATGATTTCATTCAAGTTGCAAACCAGTCTGGCAAGTAGGTGGTATTTTTTCTGTTCTACTGATGAAAAAACTGAGATTGAAAATTCAGTCTGAATAAGAGACTTTTATGACGTGCTGTGTATTAGTAGATTACAGATAGAAAAAAGCATACAGATAGAAAAAAGTGAATACTGCTATACCATGTCAAAATTACCGACGATAGTGAATTAATACTATTCATAGGTTTTAGGGTTTATGATGGTTTTTTGCTAAGGAGCAAATGCTAAATGTAGACTTAAACTCAGTGGACATACAGGTATAACGGCAGTTATCAGGCCTTGTATAATTTTGTATATTCAGAATATTTTCAAAAGTATAGATGAGAGACTTCTCTGGTGGTCCAGTGGTGAAAACTCCGTGCTCCCAACACAGGGGGCCCAGGTTCGAGCCCGTGTGGGAACTAGATCCCACATGCCGCCACTGAATTTGAAAGTTCAAATGCTGCAACTGAAGATCCCATGTGCCACAACTAAGACCCAGTGCAGCCAAAAAAAAATATATAGATAAATTCCTTCCTGGAAAGATTCATACAGGGATGCATTATCGACCAGCTGTTTTACAGGACGGATGACTCCAGCTTTGAGTTGCCACCACAGCAGCAATACATCCTTGTTTGCTTATCGAGGCCTGTAGTGGCCCCCAGGCGATGGGAGAAGAACTCAGGAGAAGCTAGGAAGACACCAAGGCATCTCAAGACAAATCACAGTATTTCGTCTTGTCTTTGGGATCCCTTTGGTGTATGAACAGCAGTCACTGTATTTCCTAAAGCTTCCTTTAAAGAACCTCGATATCCACCTTTTCATATTAAACAGTCAGCATTCGACCTCTGGAATTTGACATCCCTGTCAGATGCCCCCAGAGTGGCATCAATTGCAGACGAAGTGAGCAGGAGCAGCCCTTGCTTGGCTTCCATCCTTTTGTTTTGCATACCAAAGCTCCGGGCAGGCTTCTGAAAGCATCCCAGACGGAGGGAGAGTGTGCCTCTCTAGCGGTCCCTCTGAGGCAGCTGTGCTCATAATACTCCACCCCCTTGCTTGTCTCCCCTGCTGTGCTGGGCCCACAGCTGGAAAGGAAGCGGTGTCATGCAGGGAAGAACAAAGTGACTACACACCTCTAATGCATTCTGTTTGTCTGCCCTAGGGGAGATTGCTGCCTTTTCGGCCACAGAGAATTTCTAGGACTGGCTGTCCCCCGCCCCCCGCCAAGATCAGTGGAGTGTATGTACCATGCCTACATCTCCTGCTTATTTGCCAGTCTCCTTCCCCTGAGAGGGGGGGATGTCAGCACACATTGGGACCCTCCTCAGTGACCTGCTTCCCAAGTACAGTGCTCTTGATCCTAATTACATGCACAGCCCTTTGGAGAAGGAACACAGCGGGGATGTGTGCTTTCTGTTAAAACTGCTCTGGCCCTCATCTTTTCTTAACAGATTCCAAACTTTGATTTCAAGGGGAGGGTTTAAAAATGGGATCCTGTAAGCAAAACTGGGCAGTTTCATCTTGGACTAGGTTGTCTGTACATGTTCTGATGTTTTGTAGAACACTTGTACCTGTTGAAATGTTTGATGTGGATAATGTTAAATATCTTAATTATTTAAATAATTCATTGTATTGTTTCTGAGAAGTTGAGGAAGTACCACATACATTTACAACTTGATGACTTTTGTATTTTATTTTTCAAAATAAAAGCTTTGAATGCGAAGCACTCTGCTAGTTTACATGTTTTCATTGCTGTGATTTTAGAGAAGCAATAAGACATATCAGATGATGATCGAATAAACCAAAGTTTCTTCAGTTGCTGTATTTCAGATATTCTGAGTGGAGTTTTTGCTGTAATTTATTTCAGAGAGACCCACTACCATCCTTTTGTCTCAGGATCCTGTTCTTTTTTTTTTTTTTTAAAAAAAGACTTCAGTGAATATATTAAAAATTAAATCCATTTATGTCAGAAACCGGAAATACTAACAGGTTAGAAAAACTTAGGAATACTCTAACACATTTTCTTCCTCTGGCACTTAATCCACTGAATCAACCTAAATTTTAAGATTCTTAAAACTTCTAAAATTTCACCTGAAAGGCAGCTGAAGAAACAGCTTCAAGAGACAATACTTTTACAAGAGTATGTAAAAATGGACTCTTATTTAATCTTAATAAACTGTAACTATTCAAACGTTAACTATGAAAATGTTAAGATAACTTTATCAAGGTGCTAAAATAACACAGCAATCCAAGATTTATAAAAAGAAAACATTTGTTACTGTTACTTCAGAATTCTTCTTTCCAGAAGGCTTTTTCCTGGATCTGTGTCAGTATTAAAAGTCAGCCAGTTATTCTCTTGGCTAAATATAAACTGAAAAGTCAGCAGCTGCAGGATATCACAAAGAAAAGATGACAACCAGGTTAAAAAACCATGAATATTTGATAGGGTTTTACACCATGTCCCAGTAAACATTTAATGCAGCAATGCAAATCACAGCAACATATTAAAATATTTGTGGTACAAAAAGAAATTTGAAGCCCTTTAAAACATCTTTTTGGGAAAATCACTCCCACAAAGTGGCAGGTATCTCAGCAGGTCAACCCGGGAAAACCCTGGCCTGGCTTGGGTCTTGATCTAAAACGGCAGCGCCTCACAGGTGTCTCTGGAAAGAAAGCTACTAGCTGAAACTGACTGGGTTGTCCATTCAGGAAAGACAGTGAACTGAGCTAGGAGCCTGGTGGTGCTACCACCTGGGACGATGAGGAGGCCTGGAAGGGGAAGCACCTGGAGTGAGCGCTCCTGTCGCAGTGAGAAGCAGGTAACTTTTACTTCTGAGCAACTAGCGACTGAAGTCTGGCCTGTCCAGAGGAGGAAGTTTCTTCTCTCCTCTTCGCTCCTCCTCTACAGCAGTGATTCTCTGTATGGCCCCCAGACCTGCAGCCTTCACATCACCTGTGAACCCCTAGAGCGAATTCGCAGGCCAGACACCAGAACACTACACCACACCACAGAACGGTCCACCGGAAGACTGACGGGGGGAGCCCAGCAACCCAGCAAGCCCTCCAGGCAACTCTAGTGCATTCCAGTTTGAGAACCACTCATCCAGGGGAAGAAACATCCCCCCTTCTACCATCCTTTAGAGTCCAGACGATGTGTGACAAACAGCTGGGGACAAAACACAAGACCCCACGTTCTCTGCTGCGAGGGTGACGAAGGACAAAGATCGTATTTTCTCTGAAAGGGGTGGAGACAAAGAATAAGGTGTGGTAAGTGTCTCAGGACTTCAGGGAAGGAGAGGACAGAGTTAACGCTATTCTAAAGTCCCTCTGAAAGTACCAACTAATCAGGGCAAGAGCTTTCCCTTCCGAAAGGTTGAACAGGCATTTTCGCTTCTGTCCTTTTGGATTAGTTCACTGCGACGCTCAGCGTTTGCTGAGCGCCTACTATTTGCCAGGGACCATAGGGGCACTAGGGACACAGCAAAGAGCAAGGCAGAATCCTGTCCTACTGGAAAGGCCCAGAGAATATGCTAAGAAAAAACACTCCCAAACAAACAGAAACACCCCAAGAAGCCTTCAGACAAGGTGAAGCACTTTAGAAGAGAACAGGACCGAGCTGTGATGAGTGAGAAGACTAGACTGGAAAGGGTGGGAAGGACGGCCTTTCTGGAGAGCTGAGAGCTGAAGGGGGAGAAGCAGGCAGTCAGTGCAGGCCGGGTTTCCCAAAGCGGACGCGCAGGAGCAGCGGTGCCGATCCATGGCGGGCAAGACCACGGCGGGCTTCGAGGGCCACGGAAGAGGGCCGGATTCTAGTCTGAGCGCAGCACGAAGGGCTTTCTGCTAGGAGTGGCAGTTTCTGCTTTCTCGTCTGTGAGAAATCACTCTACTTCCTCTACCAAGAGTGGACTGGAAGAAGGCATGACTGGGAGCAGGAGACCTCTGCCGTCTTCTAGGCCATGATGTCGATAGTTAGGAGGAGGATCTGGCGTCTGTTCTGAGGTTATACCTATGGATCTGCACAGGGCGAACCTGACAATGAAGAAAGATTATTAGTATCCGCCCACGAAGGAGCTAATCTGCCAAGACAGGAATGTCAACAGACCTGCCAACGGCTGAAGGAACTTGAGATGCCCAGCTGGAGAACAGGCAACGGGGGCTAGAAAAATGCTAGTAGGGCCAAGGGCATGTGCCCTGCAGCAGAGCTATCCCAGTTCTGTACCCTGGTTCCCAAGTCACTGGCTCTGGGCTTCAGGCAGGTCGTATTTCCTCTCTGGGCCTCAGAGATACCTGCTTCAAAGGTTACCGAGCCCGTGGTGGCTGCCATCTTGCGTCGCGGTTGCTCAGAGGCCCAGGATCCTGTTCTTTTGTTTCCTTCTCAGTTGTATGGTCTCCATCAAGTCTAATTTCAGAGAGACTTCCCCTGATGCCCTTTCTGCCAACCTCATTCACAATATCACCCTATCACACTTTGCAGTTTTTAATGTTTGACTTCTTAAATTGTCTGTTTCTTACATTAGATGGTAAGATCCTAGAAGGCAGAGATGTGTCTTTTTGTGTCTACTTTTGTACCCCTGACACCTAACAAAATGTCTGGCACGTTGTAAGAACCTAGTAAAATATTTGGTTTTTGGAAATATTTGGAAGATTAAAATGATTAATATTCCCAGAAGCCTCTAACATACCAGTTTCAGATGAAGAAACAGAGGCCAGCCTGGTCAAGTCATTTACACGAGGCCCCTCAGCTAGTGCCACAGACCTGGTTTCAAGCCTGACCCTATAGTCCTTTCTGCTCCACTCCCCTAGTGCTGTCCCCTTCAACTGAAAATGAATCCTGCTGCCAGATCAGTCCTTTGTTCAGTATTATGTCTTAAGTCACTCTTGTATTCAAAAACCTTTGATTCTGTAATGCCTCACACATGACATCTGAACTGTTCCTCCTCCACAGCGTGGCCTCGGCACCCCTTGTGAACACTGGGTCCTTACACTATTTTCTGCTTCTTCCAGATGCCCAGAAACCCAGTCCCTCTCCCATCTCCCTGGGAAATCCCAGGTCTGGTATGGGCTCAGCTGTCTTAAGTCCCATTTCTTGTTACTGCTCCAGCCTCCAGAAAGCAATAAAATCAGCTTCAGCATAATGTAATTTGTGTGTGTTTTTGTTTTTTCCTTATTTCCTGTATTAGTCTTAATGTTATCGGCATTGTAGGGAGGAGGTCACACACTCTTCCAGAGCCTATCAGAATGGGAGACAAGGACATTTTTAAACTATAGCCCAGCCTGACTCCAATACTCACCTCTAGGTGAACATAAAGACTTTTATTTCCTATGCCTGTTCACCACCTCTGGAGACTCCACCTTCATGATTGGGATTGTATTGGAATAGGAAAAGGAACCATTGCATGAAAACAGCTGGCTCAGGAAAGAACCACTGCACACGTGGCCCAGAGAAGCAGACGCTATGGTATCTGCATCCCTGTTGACATTCCTTCCTTCACAAAGCCTGATTTTCCCATCTGAGCACATTTCTTTGGAGCCCTGTGAAGGAAAGCATTTCTGTTCTGTGGGACATCTTAGCACACCTCTATGAAGATGACTATTCGTGAAATGTTATGATTCGATGGAATCAAATGGAATGCCTGTTGAACAAATGAAAGACACCTGGAGTAAAATTTAGAAAGAGGTAACCGGGTGAGAGACCAGGGGAAGATGTGTCACCTGTGAAGACAGAGAGCTGCCTGGGGCCAGCAAAGCCATGGCTGCAGCCATCAGGGGAACCTGTGGAGCCAGGGAGAGGCCGGGGTCCTCAGTGTCTGAGGAAGAGCTTGGAGAGAACAGCATCCATGAAGAGTCACAGAATTTCAAAATAAGAGGAAAAAAATCTTTGTAATCACTGTAGAAACACTTATCAAAAACTTCTCATGGTCCAAGCCCTGTGCCTGAGTGCACATGTCTAAACTCATTTAATTCTCAAAATCACATCAGAGGTAGGTGGTATTTCTACCTACACTTTTACAGACACTGGATCAGGAGGCAGTACTAGCTTTTCAGACCAGCTAGTAAGTGATGGAATCAGGATGCAAGTACAGACAACCTGGCTCTAGAGCCTACACCCTTATCCGCCACTCTGCCTCTCAATAATCATCTTTTTACTAGAACAGAAACTTGTCATTAGCATCGAGTGACAACTATTTAAATACCTTTCTTGTACTTAGTCATTTGCTGGGTATAATTGTTATGCCAAGAAGTGCTGCATTGTAAATTTATGGTCTTGGTGAAAATCAAGAATGTACATAAAGTTATTTCAGGCTCTATCTAACAAAACCTATAGTATAACTTACCACATCCTGGCTGGTAGGTGATGGATAAGTAATAGTCTAGGCAGGACTCCATTCAGTGTTGCCCCCAAATTTGTCTTCCTAGGGATCTCCAGATCCTGGGGCTGTCCGGCCGGGCTTTTCTCTGGCAAGATCTGTATTTTTGGCATTGAGCTCCCTTCCCTGCTTGTTTGTCACTATACTACAGTCTTCTGTGGGGAATTTAGGTCTTTGCATAAAGCTGAGCTCTCCTTTTCTTCTGAATTGGGTAAAAGAGATAATTTGTATTCATTTTGGGTTTAAGTCCTAATAAAGCACACTACTTGAGGGTTTTTTGCAGGGAGGAGTTCTGGTTAGATATAAAAATAAACGACTTTGATTCTCCTTTTGGAATTTGCTGATTATTACCAGACATCCAAAATTAAATAATTTTTCACAATAAAACCACTATTTTGTTATGTCCGGTAGAAATGGCTTTATGGCCTTTCTCTGAGATGGAAAGCTTTAAATGCCCTCTGTTGGTCAAACATGGAATAACTGCTGAAAGTACGGAAAAGTTTTTAAGTTGAAATATGGAAATATAGATGTTTGTAAAAGTTTCCCCACAAAGACGTCCACTGCAATGAAGTTTATAGAAACAAAAAACTGGAAAAGAAAACTAATGAAAGGCAGGTTTAGTTAAATGATTTATGGTACATCCACATAACTATTCAGCTAATATGATACTGTAGAAAATTTTCATAACAAGGAAAAATGTTTACGTTACATTAAGTGAAAATTTGAAATCACAAAGCTGTTTAGTATGCTCCCATTTTTGTTATTTAAAGGATGGATAGAAAACTAAATGGAATCACTAAATTGAAAGACAACAGAAAGGACATGTGCCAAGATATTAACAGTCTTATCTCTTTGTGGGGGGGTTGTGGGTATTTTTATTGTCTTTCTGCTTAACTCTGTTTTCTAAATGCTACAGTAAGCATGAATTACTTTCAGTAAAGAAGTGAGAAACAATGAGAGCTTTTTAAAAGAAATAAATCAGGAGATCGAATGCCCTAATCTTAGAAAATCTGGGGTCTAGAGCAGTGCTGTGACTTACCCAAGATGAGCCATCTAATTAGATTTAACAGGGACTTTCAATTCACTTATTTTCTGATGTCTCATTATTTAGCCAGTCCTTTTGATGAAAAATTAGTAATATTAATAATCAAGTCTTGGCTGTCGGTTGTTCTTCACAAACGAGTAGCTGAGACTTGAATTAGAAATGAAGCTGCAGTATTTCCGTACATAACAAGCAGCTCCCTTGTTGCAGTCTATTGAAAGTCAGCCCTTGACACAAGCGTTTATAAAAAAGAAGAAAACTATTAGGGCATTTAGATGAAGCACACTTGAAAAGATCACAATGCACTTAGAGCTGTTTCTCCTGTGTGGGGGTTCATTCAGTTCAGTCTTTCACTTGTGTCTGACTCTAAGACCCCATGGACTGCAGCACGCCAGGCATCACCAACTCCCGGAGTTTACTCAAACTCATGTCCATTGCGTCAGTGATGCCATTCAACCATCTCATCCTCTGTTGTCCTCTTTTCCTCCTGCCTTCAATCCTTCCCAGCATGAGGGTCTTTTCCAATGAGTCAGCTCTTCACACCAGGTGGCCAAAGTACTGGAGTTTCAGCATCAGCGTCAGTCTTTCCAATGAATGTTCAGGACTAATTTTCTTTAGGATGGAGTGGTTGGATCTCCTTGCAGTCCAAGGGACTCTTAAGAGTCTTCGCCATCCCCACAGTTGAAAAGCATCAATTCTTTGGTGCTCAGCTTTCTTTATAGTCCAGCTCTCACATACATACATAAATAATGGAAAAACCATAGCTTTGACTAGATGGACCTTTGTTGGCAAAGTAATATCTCTGCTTTTTAATATGCTGTCCAGGTTGGTCATAACTTTTCTTCCAAGGAGCAAGTGTCTTTTAATTTCATGGCTGCAGTCACCATCTGCAGTGATTTTGGAGCCCCCCAAAATAAAGTCTGTCACTGTTTCCACTGTTTCCCCATCTATTTGCCATGAAGTGATGGGTCCAGATGCCATGTTCTTGGTTTTCTGAATGTTGAGTTTTAAGGCAACTTTTTTACTCTTCTCTTTCACTTTCATCAAGAGGCTTTTTAGTTCTTCTTTACTTTCTGCCATGAGGGTGGTGTCATCTGCATATCTGAGGTTATTGATATTTCCCCGACAATCTTGATTCCAGCTTGTGCCTCTTCCAGCCCAGAGTTTCTCATGATGTATTCTGCGTGTAAGTTAAATAAGCAAGGTGACAATATACAGCCTTGACATACTCCTTTTCATATTTGGAACCAGTCAGTTGTTCCATGTCCATTTCTAACTGTTGCTTCCTGACCTGCATATTTCTCAGGAGACAGGTGAGGTGGTCTGGTATTCCCATCTCTTGAAGAATTTTCCACGGTTTGTTGTGATCCACACAGCCAAAGGCTTTGGCATAGTCAATAAAGCAGAAGTAGATGTTTTCCTGGAACTCTCTTGCTTTTTTTGTGATCCAACAAACGTTGGCAATTTGATCTCTAGTTCCTCTGCCTTTTCTAAATCCAGCTTGAACATTCGGAGGTTCACGGTTCACATATTGTTGAAGCCTGGCTTGGAGAATTTTGAGCATTCCTATACTAGTGGGTGAGATGAGTACAGTTGTGCAGTAGTTTGAGCATTCTTTGGCATTGCCTTTCTTTGGGATTGGAATGAAAACTGACCTTTTCCAGTTCTGTGGCCACTGCTGAGTTTTTCAAATTTGTTGGCATATTGAGTGCACCACTTTCACAGCATCATCTTTTAGGGTTTGAAATAACTCAACTGGAATTCCATCACCTCCACTAGCTTTGTTTGTAGCGATACTTCCTAAGGCCCACTTGACTGCATTCCAGGATGTCTGCCTCTGGATGAGTGATCACACCATTGTGGTTATCTGGGTCATGAAGATCCTTTTTGTATAGTTCTATGTTTTGTTGCCACCTCTTCTGAGTATCTTCTGCTTCTGTTAGGTTCATACCTAACTGTTCTGTTTCTGTCCTTTATTGTGCCCATCTTTGCATGAAATGTTCCCTTGATATCTCTAATTTTCTTGAAGAGATCTCTAGTCTTTCCCATTCTATTGTCTTCTTCTATTTCTTTGCACTGATCACTGAGGAAGGCTTTCTTATCTCTTCTTGCTATTCTTTGGACCTCTGCATTCAAATGGGAATATCTTTCCTTTTCTCTTTTGCTTTTCACTTCTCTTCTTTTCACAGCTATTTATAAGGCCTCCTCAGACAACCATTTTGCCTTTTTGCATTTCTTTTTCTTGGGGATGGTCTTGATTCCTGTCTCCTGTACAATGTCACGAACCTCCGTTCATAGTTCTATAGGCACTCTGTCTATCAAATCTAATCCCTTGAATCCTTTTGTCACTTCCATTGGATAATCATAAGGAATTCGGTTCAGGTCATACCTGAATGGTCTAGTGGTTTTCCCTACTTTCTTCATTTTAAGTCTGAATTTGGCAATAAGGAGTTCATGATCTGAGCCACAGTCAGCTCCCAGTCTTATTTTTGCTGACTGTATAGAGCTTCTCCATCTTTGGATGCAAACAATATAATCAGTCTGATTTCGGTATTGACCATCTGGTGATGTCCACATGTAGAGTCTTCTCTTGTGTTGTTGGAAGAGGGTGTTTGCTATGACCAGTGTGTTCTCTTGGCAAAACTCTGTTAGCCTTTGCCCTGCTTCATTGTGTACTCCAAGGCCAAATTTGCCTGTTACTCCAAGTGTTTCTTGACTTCCTAATTTTGCATTCCAGTCCCTATAATGAAAAGGACATCTTTTGGGTGTTAGTTCTAGAAGGTCTTGTAGGTCTTCGTAGAACCCTTCAACTTCAGCTTCTTCATCATTACTGGCCAGGGCATAGACTTGCATTACCGTGATATTGAATGGTTTGCCTTGGAAATGAACAATCATTCTGTCATTTTTGAGACTGCATCTAAGTACTGCATTTTGGACTCTTTTGTTGACTATGATGGCTATTCCATTTCTTCTAAGGGCTTCTTGCCCAAGTAATAGATATAATGGTCATCTGAGTTAAATTCATCCATTCCAGTCCATTTTAGTTTGCTGATTCCTAAAATGTTGATGTTCACTCTTGCCATCTCCTGTTTGACCACTTCCAATTTACCTTGATTCATGGACTTAACATTACAGGCTCCTATGCAATATTGCTCTTTACAGCATTGGACCTTGCTTCTATCACAGTCACATCCACAACTGTGTGTTGTTTTTGCTTTGGCTCTGTCTCTTCATTCTTTCTGGAGTTATTTCTCCACAGATCTCCAGTAGCATATTACCCACTCCAATATTCTTGCCTGGAAAATCCCATGGACAGAGGAGCCTGGCAGGTTATAGTCCATGGGGTCACAAAGAGTTGGACACGACTGAGTGACTTCACTTCACTGACCTGGGGAGTTCATCTTTCAGTGTCCTATCTTTTTGCCTTTTCATACTGTTCATGGGGTTCTCATGGCAAGAATACTGAAGTGGTTTGCCATTCCCTTCTCCAGTGGACCACGTTTTGTCCTGGACGGCTGTAGGCTGTGCCCTGTGAGCCACCAGGTGTCGTGCCTACAAAGCTGGAGAAGTAACCACAGATGCTTCTGTGAACCCACTAGGCCCCCTGTGAAACAGATGTGGTCACAACTCCATTTGTCACCAGGACTCTGTTATGGTTGTGGCATGCAGGATCTTTAGTGGGATCTAGTTTCCTGACCAAGGATTGAACCTGGGCCCCCTGCATTGGGAAAATTCTAGGTTGCTTTCTCCCAAGACAGTAGGCACTGGAGTGGCAGCTGCATGGTGCTGTAACAGCTGTGAGCAGATACCTCACATCCAAGGGCAGAGAAGCCCCAGCAAGATGGTAGGAGGGGTGAATTCACGTTTAGAATCAAACCTGCCAGAGACGCTCAGAGGGCTCAAACAAACCTTGTGTGCACCTGGACCCAGAAACCCCACAGAGACTGAGACAGAACCGTGTTTGAGTGTCTCCTGTGGAGGTACAGGTCAGCAGTGGCCTGCTGCAGGGGCAGGGGCTCTGAGTGCAGCAGACCTGGGTATAGCATAAGCCCTCTTGGAGGAGGTCGCCATTAACCCCACCGTAGAGGCACCAGAACTTATACAGGACTGGGGAAACAGACTCCTGGAGGGCACACACACAACCACGTGCGCACCAGGACCCAGGAGAAAGGAGCAGTGACCCACAAGAGACTGACCCAGACTTGCCCGTGAGGGTCCCGGAGTCTCTGGTGGAGGCGTGGATCAGTGGTGGCCTGCTGCAGAGCTGGGGGCACTCAGGGTAGCAGTGCATGCATGGGATCTTTTGAAGGAGGTTGTCATTATCTTCATTACCTCCACCTTAGTTTGAAGTTGAAGTGAAGTTGCTCAGTCATGTCCGACTCTTTGCAACCCCAGGGACTGTAGCCTACCAGGCTCCTCAGTCCATGGAGTTTTCCAGGCAAGTAAGTGGGCTGCTATTTCCTTCTCCAGGGGATCTTCCTGACCCAGGGATTGAACCCCTGTCTCCCACATTGCAGGCAGACACTTTACCATATGAGCCACTAAGGAAGCCCTCCACCATAGTTTGGCCCCAGGTAAATAACAGGGAGGGAACACAGCTCTACCCATCAACAGAAAATTGGATTAAAGATTTACTGAGCATGGCCCTACCCATCAGAACAAGATCCAGTTTCCCCATCAGGAAGCTTCCATAAGCCTCTTATCCTCTTCCATCAGAGATCAGACAGACTGAAAACCACAATCACAGAAAACTAACCAATCTGATCACATGGACCACAGCCTTGTCTAACTTAGTGAAACTATGAGCCATGGTGTGTAGGGCCACCCAAGATGGACGCGTCATGGTGGAGAGTTTTGACAAAACATGGTCCTCTGGAGAAGCGTTGAGGTTGGTAAGCTACAACCATTGAGCCAAATCTGACCACACCATTTATGTCTTATGACATAATTTACTACATAACCTATGACATCACTTGTGTCTTGTCTATGGCTGCTTTTCATCAGCAGCAACAGAGCTAAATACAGACAAACTCTGCTGCTGCCGCTGCTGCTGCTAAGTTGCTTCAGTCATGTCCGACGCTGTGCGACCCCATAGACGGCCGCCCATCAGGCTCCCCTGTCCCTGGGATTCTCCAGGCAAGAACACTGGAGTGGGTTGCCATTTCCTTCTCTAATGCATGAAAGTGAAGTCGCTCAGTCGTGTCTGACTCTTCGAGACCCCATGGACTGCAGCCTACCAGGCTCCTCTGTTCATGGGATTTTCCAAACAGGAGTACTGGAGTAGGTTGCCATTGCCTTCTCCAACAGACAAACTCTGTGGCCTGCTAAATAGAAAATATTTATTTACTCTCTGGCCCTTTACAGAAAAAGTTTTCAGACCCTCTTATGGATTATTTTAATCCTATATTGCCTCAGGATATTTTAATGTTTCACCAAAGGACTCTTAGCTGACAGTTCCAAACAAATGTCAGAACAAATATCAGTGATAGGAAGCCCCCAAATAGCAAATTGTTTTTTTCTGATACTCTTTTACTGCTTCAGAGAAGCAGGCCACTTCTAACCTCAAATCTAGGGCAGTTTCTAAGCAGGCAGAGGTCCCTTTGGGGAGAAAGGCTGTGGAGTGGTGGAGCAGTCCCAAGAGATAGGGACACTAGCAGACAAGGTGTGTTTCATCAGGGTGCAGGGGATTATATTTCCTGATATATTCCTTTTCCACTTGATGGAATCATATTGAACAACAGATTTTTAAACTGTGAAGTGCTTAAACCTGAATTGATAGACTAGTGAAAATGCCAGTCAACAGGATGGGAGGGAGAACTGGGGATGTGGCTCCAAGTAACTCACCCAGCCACCAGTGAGATTTAACCGTAATGCTTCCAGAGGTGACTGGAACAAGAGTTCGCTTAGAGACATAAAGGGTTGAGAGAGTAATCGGCAGCAGTTGGTAGGACAGCTACCAACTGAAACCAAATTGCGTGCATGCTAAGTCGCTTCAGTAGTGTCCGACTCTTTACGACCCCATGGACTGTAGCCCCTCAGGCTCTTCTGTCCATGGGATTCTCCAGGAGGGAACACTGGAGTGGGTTGCTATGCCCTCCTCCAGGGGATCTTCCTGACCCAGGGATCAAACCTGCATCTCATGTCTTCTGCATTGACAAGCAGGCTCTTTACCACTAGCACCACCTGGGAAGCCCTCAAACCAAATTAATAAAACACTATTTTCAGGGGACTTGCCTGGTAGTCCAGCGGTTAAGACTATGCACTCCCAATGCAGAGGGTCTGGGGTCAATCCCTGGTCAAGGAACTAGATCCCATATGCTTGCAACTAAGACCTGGCACAGCCAAATAAATAATTTAAAAAAGAATAATCAAACACTATTTTCATAGGATTCTGGATGTGATTGTCATCATTATTTTAATTTTTACTTTTTGGCTGCACCATGCAGCATATGGGATCTTAGTTCCCCAGCCAGGAATTGAACTGGCACCCTCTGCAGTGGAAGTCTTAACCACTGCAAGTGGTTAAGGGAAGTCCCAAGTTTGTTTGTTTGTTTTCCATTAACTTTTATTGGTATAGTTGATTTACAGTGTTGTGTTAGTTTCCACTGTTAGATGTGAGTTATTTTTGCATCTATATTTTATGTTGTTTTATTATAATTAATTCATGGAAATATAAAACATTCATAAAAACTGACATAAAAAGAGCTTAGGATGAGAACACTTTGGGGCCCACGTCATCTTGCACAGCAAAAATATAGTTACCAGTTACCATGGTTACCAATGTGCACTTCAAGCCAAAGAGCCCCTCCACTGAATGTTCTGCCCTGGATAACACCCCTAGGACTTTTCACAACTTGAGCGGAGCCGCTTCTCACCAACCCTGCATGATGCCATCCTGAAATTCCCTATCTCTAAGATATCAATAACAATCCATGCCTTTATATACGAATAATACCAGTAAAATACTGGAGAAAAAAATCTATGGAGAGAAGTAATTATTTTAACATGATTACAGGACATGGAACAACAGACTGGTTCCAAATAGGAAAAGGAGTACATCAAGGCTGTATATCGTCACCCTGCTTATTTAACTTACATGCAGAATACATCATGAGAAATGCTGGGCTGGAAAAAGCACAAGCTGGAATCAAGATTGCCAGGAGAAATATGAATAACCTCAGATATGGAGATGACACCACCCTTATGGCAGAAAGTAAAGAAGAACTAAAAAGCTTCTTGATGAAAGTTAAAGAGGAGAGTGAAAAAGTTGGCTTAAAGCTCAGCATTCAGAAAACTAAGATCATGGCATCCAGACCAGAAGAACTGATGCTTTTGAACTGTGGTGTTGGAGAAGACTCTTGAGAGTCCCTTGGACTCCAAGGAGATCCAACCAGTCCATCCTAAAGGAGATCAGTCCTGGGTGTTCATTAGTAGGACTGATAGAGAAGCTGAAACTCCAATACTCTGGCCACCTGATGCAGAGATGACTCTTTGGAAAAGACCCTGATGCTGGGAAAGATTGAGGGCAGGAGGAGAAGAAGTCAACAGAAGATGAGATGGTTGGATGGCATCACTGACTCAATGGACATGGGTTCAGGTGGACTCTGTGAGTTGGTGATAGATAGGGAGGCCTGGTGTGCTTCGGTTCATGGGGTCACAAAAAGTCGGACATGACTGAGCGATTGAATTGAATTGAATTAATAAGACAAATTTCTTTAATTTATTCATCTGTTGAGTTCCTACTCTATGTCAGGCATTGTTCTGGACCATGGAAGTTGATTACAGAGATGACTAAGACAGCAAAATGGATGCCCTCACCCTACTTTTGAAAATCCAGGAAGGTAAAGACCAACAGGGGACCTCTGCTGCACCACAGCAAAAAAAGAAAAGTTTTAACACTTCCATATCCGAGATGGTCTGCTGAAAGAGCAAGAAGCAGGCCTCCAACTCAGGGTCCACTTTCCCCCTCCAAATCTCAAGTGCAGGGATCTGCTTGGTGAAAGTTAATTCACCTGTAGAATCCAGTATACAAGGTACTATGGGAAAGTAGCTTTTAGATTTCAAGGTTCTGGCATTCAGTGAGGCACACTTGCAGGCGGTGAATGGGATTCAGAAAAGCAGAGAGCCAATTTGAACATCAGTCACATTTATCAAGTGGACAGTGGGTAAGACTAAGGAACAGCAGTGGTTAATGAATGGGGGTACATCAGAGACTGAGGAAGAGCTGAGCTGAGTTCTGAGCAAGTGGATCCTTAGCCAAGATTTTGTGCCTTGGGACTTGGGAAGCTGCTGGCAAACAACCTCCTCCTCAAAGCTGGGAAAGAAAGGAAAGGCCAGTCCTTCAACTGGCAGGAAAAGAAGATGGATGCTTTTGTTCTCATTTTTATTTCCTTTATTGTTGTTATTCACTGAATTAGAATTGGGAGAGAAAATTCAGTAGTTGGATCAGTACTTTGGAAATGTGTTGCCATTCAAAAGGTCTTTTCTTTAATGAGGCATGGAGGATAGAATCCAGTTGACTAATTTCAGGGCTCCATTCCTGTAGGACTATCTGTTTGAGTGACTCCTGGAAGAAAAATAATCCCAGCACTATAAGTGCCTGTGTTCTGAGAGCAGCCCCCACCTCTGCACGCCATGCCCCCTCCAAGGCTCATTGACCCTTTCCTGCAGCCTTCATGCAGACTGGCCTGGAAATCATTTCACTGCAGGCTGGGGGTGGGTGCTGCCAGCAAAGTGCCCTGCTTTCCCAGAAAACCTGCTCTAACCCCTGCCTACTTGCTCAGCAAGTCCTCATTCCAGGCAGCTGATCTTGGATGTCCCCCCACCAAACCAACTGGGAAACTATATTCCTGAAGGAAATATATTCTTCAACCAAAAAGAAAGATGAAAACTCTAACACATTCAGTAATGTAACCCTGATGGCACATGGGTTTTCCTACATTCCAGGCCTCTGGGGCTCCCTTCCTATTCTTTTTATACACCCTTGCTTTAAGGTGTAGGAATAACTGTCATTCTGATAGCCTTTAGCTCTCTGGTTTCCTCAATGGATTCCCAGGGGAGGAGAGACCATCTGGCAGAAGGGATAAATGAAGCAAGCTGGTCCAGGTAACTTCTTGTTGCATTCCTTACTGAACCAACCCAGGATCTACTCAGACTTCTTGTTATATAAGATAATAAGCTTCTCCTATTATTTAAGCTAGGGATACCCAACCTCCTGGATCTAACGCCTGATGATCTGAGATGAAGCTAATTATAATAATAGGAATAGAGTGCACAATAAATATAATGCACTTGAATCATCCAGAAACCATCCCCCCACCCCCATCCATGGAAAAACTGTCTTCCACAAAACTGGTCCCTGGTGCAAAAGAGGTTGGGGACCACTGATTTAAATCACATTTGGTTGCAATTTCTATAACAGCTGAAACATCCTAAGGATGGAAAGAGGAAATTTTGTTACAGATATTGTTCAGAAAGGCTGGAGCAGGTAGTGAGAGCTAAGAGATGGCCTCAAGGGGGCCATCATTAGGGCAGTGCTACTCAAAATATGGTTCAAGGACCTGCAGCATCAGAATTACCTGGGCATTTGGTAGGAATGCAAATTAAAGGGGTTCACCCAGGATGTACCAAATCAGATTCTCTGGAGGCAGGGCTGGGAATCTATATTTTAGCCCTCCAGTAATTCTGATGCAACTATATTTGCAGAAGGGAGAAGGAAATGGCAATCCACTCTGGTACCCTTGCCTGGAAAATCCCATGGGCAGAGGAGCCTGGAAGGCTAGCATCCATGGGGTCACAAAGAATCAGACACGACTGAGCGACTTCACTTTCACGTTCATATTTTGAGAAGGGCTTCCCTGGTGGCTCAGAGGATAAAGAATCTGCCTGCAATGTGAGAGACTGGCGTTCCATCCCAGGATGGGGAAGATCCCCTGGAGAAAGGAATGGCATCCCACTCCACTATTCTTGCCTGTAGAATCCTACCAAGAGAGAAGCCTGGCAGGCTGCAATCCATGGGGGTCACAAAGAATCGGACACGACTGAGCATCGGGGCTGAGAATCGGTTTTTTAAGAAATTCTCCCTCCAGTAATTTTGATGCAACTGTATTTAGAGAAAACACTGACCTAGGGGAATGCTACAACTGGGAGTGTGATTGGTCCAACAGAGGAAGTGTTGTGCCTCTTGCTCACAGCTGACCTCCCGAAGCTGTTCTAACCCTCTAGGCCTCAGTTTCCTTTTCTGACACAACAATGTGAGATTCAAATGAAGAGCTGGGTGTAAAAATGGTTTGAAAGAGCTAAAATCTTGACTCCCTAGGAGAGTCCCTGAGCTGACTCTGTCATACCAGGGAACACGGCACCCAAGGCTGCAGACAGACGTGTTGGCCTAGGCTGGACTCCGCCTCGGCAGCCTGTGAGCTTATTTGGACTGGGCGTGTCTCCATCCGCGGCTCCAGGTGTCCAGAGGAAGACCTGACGCGTAGAGGGTGTAGAGTTATGGCCATTCTTAATTGAACTCAATTGCCCCTGTTTTGAATTTTCTTTTTTTGGATTGCTGCTTGAGTCAGTGGTAAAGACTGGAAACCCAGGTTCTGTCTCTGCGGTTAGAGGAGGGCCAGCCCCTGTCGCAGTGCTGCCCTTCCTCTTCTACAACCTCAGTGACCTAAGCCGGCCTCCCTCACAATCCTCCAGGAAAGGATGCTAAGGTTCTCCATTGAGGTGACGCGGTCCTCCTGGATTCGGATTTCCCCGGCCTTTGACGCCCAACGATGCACAGGACCCGTTGCCCTGGAAAACGTATGAACGATTAAGTAGTAAGCCCTCTCTCTCCTCAAGTTTCTAGGTGTCGACTGGGATGCGGGAGCACCCTCCACGCCAACAAGAAGGCCTGGCTTAGTGGTGGCCGCGCGCGCGCCCGTGGCGCGGAGCGAGTGTTAGCGGGTGGAGAGGGCGAGCCCGCTGACCAGACGGCCAATCAGAGCCGGGAAGGCCCGCCGGTCTAGCATCTGATGGCTATTCAGGCGCGGGCTGAAAGCCCTGCCTGCTCTGCGATTGGTCGAGCTTCCTGCCAATCGGGGGCGGACGCTAGCGGGGTTCGGCCAATAGCGTGAGGCAGCCGAGTCAGGCCAGTGGCCCTGTGGTCCCCCCAGTGGTCGGCGAGCCGGTCGGCGCTGAGGGAGTGGCCGCCCTCCAGCCTGCGCGCGCGGCGCTCTCGGCCCCTCCGGCCCCGCCTGTCGGCCGCGCAGCGTCATGCCAGGAGGTGCTGTATGTTAGTGCCCGGGCCGCCGCCCGCCCGCCCGCCCGAAGCCGCGCCCACTGCCCAGAGCCAGAGGGATGGTGGTAGTCACGGGGCGGGAGCCAGACAGCCGTCGCCCGGACGGTGCCATGTCCAGCTCCGACGCCGAAGACGACTTTCTGGAGCCGGCCACCCCGACGGCCACGCAGGCGGGGCACGCACTGCCTCTGCTGCCGCAGGAGGTACCTGGACCCTGGGAGGGTTGAGGGCGCGGGAAGGGGCGCAGAACGAGTAGCCAGTGTCCGGCAGAGCTGACCTTGGGATGTGAGCAGCGCGGAGGTGGAGGGTGGGGGTCTGACCTAGGACGGCGCCAGTCCTCTCTGCTCCCCTACCCACCCCGCTCCCACCAACCACGAATCCCCCCCACCCCTCATCAAACGCACCAGGTGTGTTTTTCCTGTCCCAGGGGGCACCTGGCCCGCCCATCCCCCTCCTTCCAGGATTCACTGCCTCCTGGATTGGTACTCCCATCCTTTGTCCCACCGTTACCTACTGGACGAGGGAGGGTAGGCCATGAGAAGGGACTCTTGGAGCCCCAAGAGATGATAGTGTTTTCTAGAGAATCCAAGAAGATGCCTGGGTACTTGTGCAGACCCAGTCTCCACCTGCCCAGAGAGTGGAGTCAGGGGCAATGTGCAGACGTAAAGCAGGCCAGTTCATAGATGTAGCCTTACCCACCTGACAGCTCCATGGCTCTCCCTCCTAGATGCTGTGCTGTGATGCACAGTGGCTTCCACTGGTCTTACCTAACGCATGTGACACTATCATGTGGACACCTCAAATGACCCTCCCGAGGAAGAAGGAGGGGCCCCGCTGGACACTGAAGACAGGGGCTAGGAGATAGTGGCTAAGGTAGTGGCAGACGTGGAAGCATGTGACAGGTAGCATTCTAGATGAAGGGACTCAACCCCAGAAGGGTAAGGTGGGGCTGGGTGAGGCTCTTGGGAAGTAGTGTTCTCTTGGGGTTAGAAGGCTGTGCTCTAAACATCATGGGACACTTGTGAAATGGGCAAAACTCCAGGAGGACTTTTGTAACTGAAGAAAGAAAAGAGCCATTGGAGACACGAGGTGCCATTTTTTGTAGGAAACAGTCTGTTTTGAGAGAAAAAGCATAGGACCTGGAGACTATAGGCCAGCACTCCAGTGCCAGCTCTTTCACAAATTACATGGCTCCATGTGAGTAATGTAAAATATTACATGGCTTCATGTGAGTAATGTAAAGTATTATTATCCTGAAATAATATTTGAGTCCTTGGTGTGCACATAGAATAGTTTTAGAGGAGCTAGCTGTTGAATAAGCAGAAGGCATTTCCTATGTCCTCTGGGTGCAGATGAGTAACATTACCTACATTCACAGAACTATAAATGCCTGTCTGTCTGATTCATCCATTCATTCGATGCTTATTTGGGGTTTTACTATGAGCCAGGCGCACTGCACAAGACCCTGGACTGCTTTGATGTAGTGTATTTGTTCCTACTTTTATTTCACAAAGGATTATGAATGTTGGGAGAAAGGACTGTCTAGATAAATACACACAGACTTTCACAGAGCCAGAGCGATGTCGTAATATTGAAAAGTATGCAGTGGGATACAATTTTAGTTAATCTGGAGGAGGTTTGTGGGAAAATTAGAGAGAATTGGCCTGGTTTCTTTCAAAGCCACGAGCAGTGAAGAATATTACGGGGGGAAAAAAGGCCCTGAGCATATTAGGGAGATCCTAGAGCTTCTCAGGGCAAATGTTTGTACCCTCATTCTCTGCCCTTGACTCCGGAACTATAACTGGACTGAGGACTAATCTCACTGCACAGATTAAGGAGGGAAGCAGAGAGGTACAGATGGTGAGGAGTGGATGCCTGGCGTTAATTCAACAAGCATCTCTGAGCCCTGCTCTGGGTGGCCTCAGAATAGGTGAATAAGATGCTGGCCCTACCCTCAGAAAACTTGGGCAGTAATAAATAACCACCAACTGCACAAAGCACCTATTGTGCAAGGCACTATTATAGAGGAGAATGTGGGTATAGAGAAGGCACAATGGTTGGAGTGTTTAGTTAAACGTATCTCAGGGCAGGCAAGGGACGACAGAGTAGAATTACTCAGGCAGGACTTCCCTGGTGACCCAGTGGTTAAGACTCAGTGCTCCTAATTCATGGGTCAGATGCCAGGTCAGGGAACTAGACCCGCATGCTGCGACTAAGACACCCAAGCAGCCAAATAAATAAATATTTGAAAGAAAGTAAAAGAAAAAAGTTTCTCACAGAGCAGGGGATCTTGAATAGAAACTCTTAAATGAGTGGATGCTGCTAACCCATACAGTGCCTTATTGTGAGTTAGCAGAAGGGCGCACAGCCGGGCTAGTGGAGCCTGCTCACCCAGGTGCGCTTGCGCAGTGAACAACACACACTGCCGTGTGGGGCAGTTGCATTTGCTGAATGGACAGAAGGAGTGGCAGGAGCACTGGGGACATGAGCAGAGGCACAGAGATGGGACGTTCAGAAAGCGGAAGGAGGACAGCGAAGGCTTTGATCTCTGGGCCAGAGGTAGGAGGACTGCAGGGAAGAGACCTGCTTTAAGAGCGTGGAAGGAGGAGAGAGAGGGAGGACGTGGTAACTGGTGAGTGGGGTGGGGGATGAGGAGAGAAGCGCTCAGAAAGATGCCTAGGTTTCGGGCAGCCCCGGCTCGCCTCCCCAGCTGCCGGACCGAAAGCGCCGGTGATTCCTCCCCAGTTCCCTGAGGTCGTCCCCCTTAACATCGGAGGGGCTCACTTCACCACGCGCCTGTCCACCCTGCGGCGCTACGAGGACACCATGCTGGCGGCCATGTTCAGCGGGCGACACTACATCCCCACCGACGCCGAGGGCCGCTACTTCATCGACCGCGACGGCACGCACTTCGGGTACGTTCTTCCCTCTGTCGTCACCTGCGCGGTCCTGGTGAGTGAGTGGCTTGGGCTGGGGCCCAGGACCGTGATACCTCCCATAACACCCGGAAGAGGAGATAACCTGCTGGCGGGATTTAATAAATGTGCCCTCTGAACTGGATCAGACTTCTTAGTTTCTTTCCCAGAGGAGGCAGGGACAGCCAGAGACATCCCAGGTAACACACGTTGAGTAGGTGTGATGAAACCGCTTGTCTGCTATGCAAAGACTGGAAAGTGGAATTCCACCAGCATCAGCATCACTGTTAGGGAGGAACATGGTGTGTGGCAGTGGTTCCCAGACTTCTTTCAGTGGTTTTAAACAAACAGGGAGTTCCTTGATGGTTTAGTGGTTAGGACTCTATGCTCTCCCTGGCAAGGGCCTGGATTCAGTCCCTGGTTGGGGAACTGAAGATCCCACAAGCTGCACAGTGCTGCAATAAATAAATAAATAAAAATAAAACAGGTGAAGGGAGGGCCAACATAGGGTTGCCATCCCATAGTATTGCCAAGTCTTTTTTTTTTTAAATTTTCTTTATTGTGTTGGTTTTGCCATACATTGACATGAATCTGCCATGGGTATACATATGTTCCCCTTTCAGAACCCCCCTCCCTCCTTATTGCCAAGTCTTTTTAAAAAAAACCCAAAAAACCTTCAGTTGTTACTGCCATTTTAACAGTAAAACATGGGAAGACATAATCTCAAAAAAAAAAGAGATAGTCTTTCCCAGAAATAACTTCTGACTACTTTACACACAAGTTAAAGACTCTGTGTTTCCATTTCCTTGTTTGTGAAATGAGAATAATTATAGCTGCTTTGCAGCTCTGTCATGTGGGTTAAATAGAGTTTTCGTGTGACCTCTGGCCAGGTCCTTTGATTATATGGCTGAAGCTCTTTGCCCCAACCATCTAACTTTGGAGATGACTGGAGAACTAGCATGGTCCTTGACCTTGAACAAAAGGAAACCCTCCAACTGCGACATTTCTGTGCCAGCCTCCAAGTAGGCTTGCCCACACTGGGAGGAGGGTCATTTTTCATCCTCAGAATGGAGCCTCTGGTCAAATAATTTGCTTTGAAGCATCTGGGTTTCCCCATTGGGCTGTCAGCTGCCTCCAATGCTGAGAAAACAAAGTGTCACATCTCTCTGCAGAGCTATAAAAAGATTTTTGTTTGCAGGCTGTTTCGGGGAGGAAAGTGCTGGCCCCAGCTGGCTTCTCCCACAGCACTCCTCCCTGGGCCTGGCCCCGGGGTTATGTTTTTCAGAGCTCACTGAGGTTTGCCCTTGAGCCTAAAGGACTAATTTTGGAAGGGGTGATGGGGAGGGGGCACTAGGTTTGGCCCTGGGCTGCTGTGCCCATGCTCAGGTGGCCACAGCTGGAGAGTGGGCAGGACCAGGCAAGGGTGTGGCAGAAAACAGGATATTGTGGCATTCATCCTCAGGCTACTGGACTCCAGTGGACTGTGATTCACCAGCAGCCTGTGAAGTTGTGGAAAGATTCAGATAAAAGAGTTCAGGGCTTTTCTCTGTGGGTGAGCACACGTGCCCCCAGCACCCACTGTGGAGGCTGCTTGGGCCTCCCCCTGGGTTGGTTTCCGGTTGGGCTCAATACACAGCACTTTGGACTAAAGTCTGGACCACTGTGGGCACGAGCTTGGAGTCACCTGTGCCTGCATCTGGGCCTCTGGCTAGCTGTGGCTCCTTTAGTAAGGGTGTTCCTTAAGCTCTCTGAGCCCCAGTTTTTCCTCATTTATAAAGTGGACGCAAGAGAGCACTTACCCCATGTCATTGAAGGGATTATGTGGGATAACACATGGATAGTGGCTGACGCAGGTTATCACTTGGTGAGTGCTGGCTGGTGTGGCATCATGGTCACAGACGCAACTGTTGAGGTGACAGCTTGACGTTGGGGTTTACTCACACACACTCGCACCTACTGGTGATAGTCCAGTTACTCCTAGCAGTGCAGAATCTAAAGAGAGGACTGAAAGAGCTGCGTTTTTATTTTAAGAAAATATAGTGTGTCATTTTTATTCACTCCTGAAACCAGTCTGTTCAGTGTCAGGGCTAGACAGTCATCTTCTCCGGATAGCATGATACTGATGGCAGGGGTGGGTGGGGAGTGCAGAACTTGTCCATGTGGCTGGTGGGAATGAAGAGCTACAACCACTTTGTCAAACAGGCATTTGTGACCAAACAGTTCTCCTGCTGACATTTACTTCAGTGGGATTGGTCCCCAAGTCCACAAAAAGTTTACAGGGACTATTTATCACAGCTTTACTCTTAAGAGACCCCAAACTGGAAACAACTCAAGTGTCCATCAGCAGGAGAATAGGTAAATGGTTTAAAGTACACCCATATAACGATGTGATACTTAGCAATAAAAGAAAGAAAAACAACAAAGGAGGGGAAATCCTGCTGCACACAATGTAGGAAATCAATCTCAAAAACACCAGGTTGAAGGGAAGCAGCCAGGCACGAAAGAGGACATACTGTATGATTCCACTTACATGAATTTCAAAAAGAGGCAAAAGTACTCTTTGTTGATAGAAGTTAGACTGTTTGCCTCTCTAGTGATTGGCTGGGAAGAGGCAAAAGGAAACTTTTAAGGAGATGGGAATGTTCTGTATCTTGATGTAGGTGGTGATTGTTATGTGTATATTCATAGGTAATATTAACTATACCTCAATTAAAATATATAAAGAGGTTAAATATCATATCTTTTCATTTTTCCTATATGTACTTAATAATTATATTAATAATGGTACTGATAACAACCACTAACACTTATTGAGGGCTTACTCTGTGCTGGATGTTTTTCTTTCTTGGCTGCACCATGCGGCATGCGGAATCTAACTTCCTTAACCAGGAATTGAACCCATACCCCCTGCATTGGGAGCATTGAGTCTTAACCACCGGAAGTCACTGTGCCAGGTTTTTTCTAAGCACTTTTTATCTGTTAACTTATTTAATCCCCTCATAACATGATGGGGTAGTTTTCTGACTTTCTCCCCATTTTACGGAGTAGAAAATCAAGGCACAGAGAGATTAAATTCTCTTACCTGAGGTTACACAGCTGGCCGCCTAGGTCCAGAGCCTGTGCTCTGACCTCTGGGTGGCCCTGTCTGGGTCCATCAGCTCCTCCTCACCTGCCCTCTTTCCTTCCTGCTCAGCGATGTGCTGAACTTCCTGCGCTCGGGGGACCTGCCACCCCGGGAGCATGTGCGGGCCGTGTACAAGGAGGCCCAGTACTACGCCATTGGGCCCCTCCTGGAGCAGCTGGAGAACATGCAGCCACTGAAGGGGGAGAAGGTGCGCCAGGCATTCCTGGGGCTCATGCCCTACTACAAAGGTGAGGGGGCCACAACCAGGGGCAGTCGGGGTGCGAGGAGGGAGGGTTGCGAGGCAACTGTCAGAATTGGGGTCTCCACCAGGAGAGGGGGGGTCACGGCTTCCTACACACCTGTCCTGCTTCCCTTCCTGCTGTCCTCTCAGTCATGGGGGGAGACTCAGGTGAAATAGGGCCCACTTGGCCTGCAGCATCATCAAATCACGTTTTAGAATGACCACTTGGCCCGCAGCATCATCAAATTGCATTTTAGAAAGAGATCCTCATCCGTCTCAGTGTTTTCCTTTGGCCCTGCAGAACCGCCCACCATCCCTGGTGAAGTTTGTGCCCTCCCCGGGGGTCTGTCTCTTCCCTCCAGGGTCCACCGTCACTGGGGTGGTCTCTCTCTGCTCCCTACCCCTCCTCCTCACCCCGTCCAGTGATAGGCTCTGTGTTCACCCTCCGTAGACCACTTGGAGCGGATCGTGGAGATTGCCCGGCTGCGCGCCATCCAGCGGAAGGCCCGCTTTGCCAAGCTCAAGGTCTGCGTCTTCAAGGAGGAGATGCCCATCACCCCCTATGAGTGCCCGCTGCTCAACTCGCTGCGCTTCGAGCGGAGCGAGAGTGATGGACAGCTCTTTGAGCACCACTGCGAAGTGGACGTGTCTTTTGGGCCCTGGGAGGCTGTGGCTGACGTTTACGACCTGCTGCACTGCCTGGTCACGGACCTGTCGGCCCAGGGCCTCACCGTGGACCACCAGTGCATCGGGGTGTGCGACAAGCACCTCGTCAACCACTACTACTGCAAGCGCCCCATCTATGAGTTCAAGATCACGTGGTGGTGAGTAGCGCTGGCAGGGAGCAGAGTCCCGTCAGGGAGGGTAGCCGGTCCCCTTGGTGGCTCTGGGAGCGAGGTCCCCAGAGGGGCTCCTGGCTGCCCCAGCACCTCCTAAGGTGAGGACAGGTCCCGAGGCTCAGCTCCAGGGGGACAGAGGGACAGCCCCAGTCTCCCTGGCTATACCTCAGGGCCAGACTCGAGGCTGGTGGCTCCCGGGGGACCTCAAGGCACGGCAGTCTCTGCCCGAGGCTGATGGGGTCTGGTTAGCGAGGGCTTGACCAGCAAGTCCAGAGAGGTTTTGTCATTTTCTTGACCTTGCAAGAGAGTTTGTGCCCTTTTAGAGTCACGTTGCCAAGCTGATGTAGGCATAACCACTCCTCCACCCTTGTGCTCAGTGTCTCAGTATGAACCTAGAACACGGTGGGGGGGAATTTGCCCATGGGCCTCCCCCACCCCACACAGCCCCTGGCTGAAGAAGGAGCATCTTCTTTCCTTCTTCCCCCAGCAATAGCCCCACGCTTCATTTTAGGATGTGGAAAGACTCTTTTCCTCCCAAGATACACTCTTCACCACCTTCTGGAGATGTTACCCTAGTTGCCAAAGCCATGCACCAGGTTGGCCTTAGAAAAGCACAATGTTTACAGCCCTGCCTCAGGGCCTTGGCTTCTCCTGTCCACCAGCCTGCCTTGCTTGAAGGGTGATCGCCTCCTGGGGCTGGAGTGCACCTTTCAGGGACTCCTGAAGTCAGTCAAGCAGGCAGGATGCCGACATCTTCTTTGAGATGTACCATCCTTTCTAGAGGCTCAGAATCCCTGCTTGGTCGCTATTCCATGTGTTAGGATCCAGTTTATGGTGAACCTCCCTGGACGGGGAACCCCTGTTGCTTTTTCCCCATCAATGTTCTCCTTCCAGGAGATTGTCTGTCTTGGGGAAGGGAAGAAAGGGCTGGGGGAGAGGCGCAGCTGTCCCTGGAGCTGAGGGATGACAAGCAGGAAGCCAGTTTGGAGAGAAAAAGATCCAGCAGCTTCTGCTCCACTGCGTTTCCTTCTTGCACCCTCTGCAGCCTGGGGCCACCAGTTGTGGGTGTGGGCCTGCGTCCCCAGGAAATACTCTGAGGCCCCAGTCACTGGAGCAGGGCATTCCCACACCATGTGTAGGGCTGCTCTGCTCCTGCGTGCTCTTGTGAGATTCTTTTTCCTATGAGCCTCATCGGTTTCACTTTTCCAGGAGGAGACTGGTGAGGAGACTGGGAGGGAGCTGAGGAGAAGCAGGCCAGACCTTTGCTGAATTCCCTCACGGGGCAGTGACCCCTTCCCCCCTCTGTGAGAAGATTCCAGGGCATGGGCTCCCACTTATACATTGTATTTTTGTGTGCGTGGAGCAGGCATCCACGCCAGCATCTGAGGGGATGGTCCCGTCAGTGCTTCAGGTTCCGAGATAACTCGTCCTCTCCCTGTTCTCATCTACAAATGGGTTGTCACTTTTCTGGAGCTGACATCCCTGCTTGGACCCCAATAGCATGGCCTTTGCCTTGTTCTCACAGGAAAGTCTCTCATTTAAGTTGCCCAGACTGGCCAGTAGCTTGAACTCCTGTAAAAATTTGTTTTCTGACAGTTAGGCAGGCTCTTCAGGAGGGAGCCGGTGTGAGGAGAGGGCAGCCAGTGAAGCCCAGAGCTTTCAGTAATCCCACCTCAGCCCCTCCTCAGCCCAGGGCGTCACAGAACTGTTATTTAGAGTCCACACACATGAGACAGGGAGTGACTGGTTCATGTAGATGCAGGTTTGCTCAAAATCAGGCCCTTAAGACTTGCCAGGGGCTCCTGGGATGCTGAATAAGAACACTATCCCTGTGCCTCTTGCTGGAGACACCCCTGTTTCTCTGCTCCCTGAGTTCTCTTCGCGGTGGTGTGCTCTGTGCATTCATGGGGAGACAAGGCTGCAGGCCGGTAGACCAAGCTGAGCAGAGATACCAGCGGCCAGCTTAGTACTCTTTCCAAATGGAGTAAGAGAATTTGCTGGTCATGTTGGGCCATCCCCTCATGAGGAGCCAAGGCCAGGCTGCAAAGTGCTCTTGGATGTGGGGGTTTGTGGCAGTGGCCTCCAAATAAAGGTCATCTCTGAGGAAGTGACCCCTCCCAGTTGGGTTCCCTTTTCAGCTGGCAGTGGCCAGGCCAAGAACATACGAAGGGTTGGGTCAGGAAGGAGGGTTCCAGAGGACAACTGCTTCCCAGAGTGAAAGGAAGTCTGTGTTCATGGAATTCTTGTGCATAATGTCAGTTGGTCAAACCAAAGGGCTTGCCTTTGAAGCTTCCCTTATGTTTGACTTTGGGCACCTTTTCTCTCAGGAGCTCTGCTCAGTGGTTGGGATGGTGCAAGTTTTAGGAGACAGGACTGCATGGTGCAATGCTAGCTGCAATTTAGTAAGAAGGAAAAACTGCACGGCGACTCAGTTTGCAAAGATTGAAACACAACCACAGCGAGACCCATCCCACCATCCCAAGTTGGGGGGATTCTTTGGGTAACGCTCTAAATTGAAGAAATAAAGGGATCATCACCACACTTATTCAACTTCTGGTGAGCTCACCAGGCTGTCCAGTGCTTATCATGTGGAAGGCAGTCAACTGTGTTCTGCAATTTTCTATTTTTTCTCCCTGGGATTTGGGACATTCTGGGAGCTGTCTGGAGTCTTGTGCCTCCGGCTGCTCAGGTGGTATCATCTTCCTGTGCTGGGTCACTCATTGGAGGACTCGGAAATTGCCATCTGCAAGTCACATCGTCGGGTGAGCCTCAATGTATCTAAGGCTGGATCCTCTAATGGTTAAGACAGATAAAAACAACGAAACAGAAACTACTCACACCCAGCATTTTGATCCCATTTAGGATTTCAGATATCTTCCTTCTGCATACCTTCTGTCTGTATTTGATTGCGCTGTAAGTGATTAAGCTCTCTCAGGTCCCACTTTGCCGCGGCTCTTTCAGGAAGGTGGTGCCTGCCTCATGATGCTTACAAGGGAGGGTTTATTCATCAGAAGCCAGAGTGGTGGGAGCAGGGGTGGGAGAGGCACTTTTTGTAATTTTGAAAGACTCATACATGTATACACATATGTTAACTGGGGGCAGGGTGGGCTGGCTGAGGGGTCAGGGAGATGGGAACAGAGACCGAGAAGAGGACCAGGCAGTTGCCTTTGGGTGTGGGTCCGTCGTCTTCCTTCTGTAGTGTTGGGTTTGTGTACACCGTATAACGCTGCCAGTGTTCCTTCATTTTCCTGTCCGTGAGCGCTTTGGTCCAGAGCCTCGGTACCCTCACCTAGCATTAAAGTTAAGAACTAGAACCTGGGTGTCGTGCCTTTCTTATTTAGATACGTATTCTCATCCCTCCTTCACCCTCCAGGCTGCCAGCAAATGTGTTGATTTCTGCTTAAAACATAGTACGTTTGGGGCTGCCATGCTAAATCAGGCAGACCCTTCCCTGAGACTTGCGGCTGAACTTCCACCCAGACTTGAAGTTAAAGGGGGACGGGCCAGTTACCCTCACCTGGTCTGTGTCCTGATAGGCATACCCACCTGTGCCCCTGAATTTCTGGGGTTTTTATGCAGTACTGACCATTTGTTTATAACCCTCAACTTCCTCCTTTGACCATTCTATCTTTTTAGGAAGCGGGTTCACCTGATCCTTCACTGAGGACCCAGAATTCCCATTGCTGAAAGCCCTGTACCTCTTTTCTCCTGTCCTGGGCCTGCACCCCTAAGACACACTCCAGTGCCTCAGTGGGGGTCACAAGGAGGCGCCAGCATGAGTAGCCTCTGGCCCTTGTCCCTACATCCTCGTGATGCTGGAGTTGGTTGAGGCCGGCGATCCTTCCAGGTATGAGAGTTGCAAAATAATAAACAGATTCAAGATCCAGAGGCACCTTGTGAAAGAGCCCTCCAGGGAGTGTCTGCAGCAGTCTGCAGCAGTCAGGGTGAGACTGGCAACTGCCATGAGGGCAGGTCCCGTTTGTCAAACACTTTGGCTTCAGAAGAGGCTCCATTATGTGTACAAGACCCCAAGAGGCCATCAGAGGAATCCAGCCCTGGTTGGGGCTGCAAGCAGCCACTGCAAAGTGCAGGCAGGTACCCATGTGCAGCAGTGCTTAGTTGCTTTGCTCAGTCGTAGCCCGCCAGGCTCCTCTGTGCATGGGACTCCCCAGGCAAGAATACTGGAGTGGGTTGCCATGCCCTTCTCCAGGGGATCTTCTTGACCCAGGGATTGAACTCGCATCTCTCTTGCACTGGCAGGCGGGTTCTTTACCACTGAGCCACCTGTGCAGCAGAGGCCAGACAAAACCCAGAGTTTCCCAGAGTGGACACAAAAAGGGATGATACTCTCTTACAATGGCTGATGTACATGCCAGGGGAGAAAGCTGAACTCCTGCTTACCTCCTTGCTGTCCATGTGCCTTTACGTCCCACCCATTCAAAATGGAAAATAAGAGACTTCTTGGGTCCTTACATCTGACATATCAACCCATAAAGTCTCTGTTGCCTGAATTGCATTCAGAGTCATTTGTGTCAGTCAGGAGAAAAAAACAACTACATAGTAATTTGAATAATTTATATCTTGAATATAAATAATAACTATTATACGATTGGAGGGATGAAGGATTGGCTAATAAAGAGTAGAGATAACTATAAAGAATATAGGAATAGCAAAGAAGCAGCCACTAAGGCTGAGATAGAGTGTCCAAGGATGAATACCCCCTTCCCCAAGAGCTGATATCCAGACCTGTTTGGACAAGGCATGGCCAAGTTCCCTGAATGACAGAGAAGTCATGGGGGTGCCGTGCTGGTGAAACTTGCTGGAAATCTACCCTCTGGGGTGCTGGAAAAAGCTGTTTCTTAGGAGGTGTCTTGCCAGAGGCCCTCCACTACAAAATCACCCCTGGGAGTGCTGGGGGAAGCTCTTTGTGGCTGCAGACCACCTTGTATGGCAGGAGCTGGGTGCTGGAGAAGCTTTATGAGCTGTGAGCAAGCACACCAGAACCAGAAAGGAAACGTCTCCCCCCTTGCAGTGTCTCACTTATACGTGGAATCTAAACTATGGTACAAATGAACCTATTTACAGAACAGAAGCAGACTCAGACACAGAGATCAGACTTGTGGTTGCTGGGGGTAGGAGTCAGGGAGGGAGAGGAAGGGGCTGGGAATTCAGGATTTGTAGATACAAACGATTAGAATGGGTAAGCAACGAGGTCCTCCTGAAGAGCACAGGGAGCTGTATAATTGTTGCAGAAAATAATGGCTCAGTGTTAAGTCAAAATTCCTGTCTTAGACACACATTATTAAAATTTGAAATGGGACAGTTTGAACACCTAACTAAATCATTATAGGGATTTCCCTGGTGGTCGAGTGGTTAAGACTCCATACTCCCAGTGGAGGGGGCCCGGGTTCAATCCCTGCTCGCGGAACTATTTATTACCAGATCCCACAGGCCGCAGTTGAGAGTTTGCACGCTGCAATTTAAGAACTCACGTGCCGTGATGAAGACAGAAGTTCTTGCATGTCTCAGCTAAGACCTGGTGCAGCCAAATACATACATTTTTTAAATAAGTAATTATACCCATGGGTTATAGCCCATTGAATAAAATAAGAATCCATGAATTCATATTGACATAAATGAATAAGTAATGACATAAAAGAGATGGAAAGTTCTTAATTAGCACAAAATGTCAGCTAACATAAAAAGAATGATGGCATTAGAAAACCTCCATTAAAAAAAACCCTCCATTTTGTAAACATCATAATTAGAACTGAATCATCATCAATCATCAGTAGACTGTAAAATAAATTTTTAAGAAAAATAGGATCTTTACATAGTTTCAAAGTATTTTCCTATAAATTACTAAATAATTATAAAGTAAAAGTAGTGACTTCACAGTGGAGACACCTGAAGGACTCCGCTTTCATCAATGTTGTTAGCCAAAATGGGACAAACAGACATCATATACATCACCTATCTTAGTGCCTGGAGAAGAATACAATATTATATGATTTTTCTGCCAAAAAAAAAAAATGAATAGCATGAATCTAATCATGAGGAAAAAATCAGAGAAACCCAAAGTGAAGGACATGTTTTAGAATGACCATCTTATACTTTTGGGCTTCACTTGTGGCTCAGCTGGTAAAAGAATCTGCCTGTAATGCAGGAGACTGGGTTCGATCCCTGGGTTGGGAAGATCCCCTGGAGAAGGGAAAGGCTACCTGTTCTAGTATTCTGGCCTGGAGAATTCCATGGACTGTATAGTCCATGGGGTCGCAGACAGTTGGACACAACTGAGCAACTTCACTTCACTTATACTTTACAAAAATGTCAAGATTATGGAAGACAAATTTAAATGGAAGAACAATTCCAGATTAAAGACTACCAAAGAGACATGACAAGTAAGTGATCCTGGGTTAGACTTGGGACCAGGGAAACAATAGCTATAAGGGACATTTTGGGCATAATTGATGAAAATTGAATAAGGGTTATAGATTAAGTTAGAGGATTTTATCAATGTTAATTTTCTTGATTTTGATAATTTTGCTTTGGTTTTTCTCAGAGATTATCTTTCTTCTTAGGAAACACATACTGAAATATGTAGGTGTTTGCAACTTAGTCTTAAATTCTTCAGGCAAAAAGGGAGAGAGAGAGCACAAATTATAAAGAAAATTGGACAAATCTACAAATTCAAGAAACTCAAAAAACTCCATGTAAGATTAATTCAAAGAGACCCACAGGAAACAGATTATAGTCAAAGTGTAGCAAGCCAAAGAAAAAGAATCTTGAAAGCATCGAGAGAAGGGGATTTGTCACCAGTAGACCTGCTCTATAAGAAATGCTAGGACTTCTTCAAACTAAAGAAAAAAGGACACTAGAAGAAGTCATATGAGGAAGTAAACAATACCAATAAAGATGGAAACCTAGGTAAAGGTCAATGTCATTGTACTAAATGTTTGTAACTCTTCTCTTTTCTTCTGTGGGCTTCTCTGGTGGCTCAGTGGCAAAGAATCCACCTGCCAATGCAGGAGATTCGAGTTTCATCCCTGAGTGGAGAAGATCCCCTGGAGAAGGAAATGGCAATCCACTCCAATATTCTTGCCTGGGAAATTGCAGGGACAGAGGAGCCTGGTGGGCTAAAGGCCATAGGGTTGCAAATGAGTCAGAAAAGACTTAGCAACTAAACAACTTCTCTATATGTTTTAAAGTCATATGCATAAAACACTAATAATAAACCTGTGCTGATAGGCAAACAATTTATAGAGATGAAATTTGACAATAACAGGATAAAATGAGAAGGACATAGTTGTTTCGGAAGCACAGTACATACTATTTTCAATAAAGTTGGTATTATTCAAACTAAGCTGTTATAAGTTCAAAATGTTAATTGTAATCCCAAAAGTAACAAGGAAAATAACTAAAAAATTTACAGAAAATGAAAATAGTAGACTACAGAAAAACACTTAAAGACCAAAAAAATGCAGTAATGAAAGATTGAGGAGAAAAAAACATATAAGAGATTAAGAAAACAAGTAGCAAAATGGCAGAAGTCAGTCATTATTTAGCAGCAATTACTTCAAATGTAAATAGATTAAACTTTCCAGTTTAAAGCCAAAGATTGGCAGGATGTATTTCCTAAAAAGTTCCATCTATCTGCTGTCTATAAGAAACTTACCTTAGATAAAGACACAAAGAGATTGGCAATAAAAGGATGGAAAAATATATTCCACGAAAACAGTAGCCAAAAGAGAGTTGAGGTGGTTATATTATTAAACAGAGTAGATTTTACATTTAAAAAGGTTATAAGAGATAAGGACATTAAAAACTCTCCACAACTGCAGAGAAGCCCATGCAGCAAGGAAGACCCAGCACAGCCAAAAATAAATAAAATTATAAAAAAGACAGATCTCAAATCTATAACTATATACCTTAACTGAAAGTCATTCAGTCGTGTCCGACTCTTTTCGACCCCATGGACTGTAGCCACCAGGCTCCTCTGTCCATGATTCTCGAGGCCAGAATACTGGAGTGGGCAGCTGTTCCCTTCTCTGGGGATCTTCCCTACTGGGGTATCGAACCTAGGTCTCCCACATTGCAGGCAGATTCTTTACCATCTGAGCCACCAGGGAAGCCCCCATACACCTGAAAGGAACTAGAAAAAATGAAGAGCAGATTGAGCCAAAGCCGGCAGAAGACAGAAAGTAAAGATTAGAGTAGCAATAAGTGGAATGGAGACTAGGATAACAAGAGAATATAGAAAATCAACAAAACCAAAATTTGTTTTTTTTTAAAAAGGGTCATCAGAATTGACAAGTCTTGAGCTAGACTGACTACAAAAAAGATAAAACTCAATTTGCTAAAATCAGAAAGAACAGATCATTACTGTTTATATAAATGAAAAAAATTATGAGAATTATGTGAATATTTGTCCACCAACAAATTGAATAACTATATGAACTAATTTCTAGAAACATAAATCCTACCAACTCTGAATCACAAAGAAATAGAAAATCTGAAAATACTTGTAACTAGTAAGGAGATTGAATCCATAGTCAAAACCCTCCCAACAAGCCCTGGACTTGATGGTTTTGCTAGTGAATTCTACCAAAAGTTTAAAGAAGAACTAGTATCAGTCCTTCTCAGTCTTACCCCCACCAAAGAAAAAACTGAAAGTGGAGGGAATGCTTTCTAACTTATTCAGTGAAGCCAGCATTGCCCTAATATTGAGTCTGATAAAGACACAACAAGGAAACTATACAGACCAATATTCCTTAGGAACACTAATATAAAAATGCTCAACACAATACTAACGCATTCAGCAGCATATAAAAAAGTTACATACTGTGATCAAGTGAGCTATACTCCTGGAATATACAAGGATGGTTCAACATATAAAAATTGATCAAATGTTATTCACTATATTGAATCACTGACTCGACGGCATCACTGACTTGATGGACGTGAGTTTGAGCAAGCCCTGGGAGTTGGTGACGGACAGGGAAGCCTGGCGTGATGCAGCCCAAGGGGTCACAGAGTCAGACACGACTGAGTGACTACACTGAACTGATGCTGAAAAAACTACCCAGTCTTCTCATTTGATGCAGAAAAAGCTTGTGACACAATTCAATACCCTTTCATAATAAAAATGCTCAAAAAACTAGGAATATAAATATAAGAAAGCCACATATAAAAACCAAATAGGTAACACTATCACAATCATGAAAAGTTAAAAGCTTATCTGCTAAAACAAGAAACTAGACTAAGGATGCCAATTTTTGCCAGTTCTATTCAATGTAGTATTGGAAGCTGTAGTTAGAGCAACTAGGTGAGAAAAAGAAAAGGCATCCAAACTGGAAAGGAAGGAGTAAAATTTATCTCTTTGAAGATGATGTGATCTTATAGTACAAACTCTAAGGACTATACACACACACACACACATCTGTTAGAACCGATAGATGAATCAAGCAATGTAGTAGTACAAAATCAACATACTGAAATCAACTGCATTTCTAATACTGAACAAAGGGGAAAGTATGGAAAGAATTCCACTTAAAATAACATCAAAAAGAATAAAATACTTAGGAATTAATCAAGGAGGTGAAAGACTGAAAATGGCAAAACCATTGATGAAAGAAAGATGTAAATAAATGGAAAGACATCTCATGTAAATTGGTCTGTTGTTGAATTTTAGGAGTTCACTATATATTCTGGATAACAATCCCTTATCACAGGTAGGGATTTGCAAAAACTTTTTCCTATTCTGTGAGTTGATTTTATACTCTATTGACTGTTACCTTGGATGCACAAAAGTTTTAAATTTTGGTAAGTCCAACATGTCTGTTTTTTCTTTTATTACCTCTGCCTTTGGTGTATATCTAAGAAATTATTGCCAAATCCAGTGTAATGAAGCTTTCCTCACCTGTGTTTCCCTCTAAATTTTCTCTTACATTTAGATCTTTGATCCATTTTGAGTTAATTTTTTGTATACAGTGTTAGGTAAGGGTCCAACTTCATTCTTTTGCATGTAAATTTCACATTATGTCTATTTTACAATAAAAATTACATTAAAAATTAATATATTTTGATGATAAAAAACACCCAGTAAACTAGGAATAGCAAGAAACTTCTCAACATGATAAAAGCCATGTATGAAAAACCCATTGGTAACATCAGACCATGGTGAAAGACTGGAAGTTTTTTCACTGAGGCTGGAAACAAGGCGAGGATGCGTACTTTAACCACTTCTATTAGTCTTCTTTCATTTCTCTTGGGTAGATTCATCTTATCTAGTCTTTCTGTAGATTTTGACTCTCTGATCAGTCCTTTGGCTTTCTCTCTCCTCTTAGTCTTCATGTTACTCCTCTTTTCTAATTTTCTTCTTGTTTTTTCTTCTTTGCTGGCTCTTTTCCTTTTGACCCACTCCAGGATTTACTCTTACCCTCTTCTCAGTTTTCCCAATGGGACTGATTTTTATAAGTTAGTATGCAAAAACAGGGCTTCCCTAGTAGCTCAGATGGTAAAGCATCCACCTGCAATGCAGGAGACCCAGGCTCTATCCCTGGGTCAGAAAGATCCCCTGGAGAAGGGAATGGCAACCCACTCCAGTATCCCTGCCTGGAAAATCCCATGGACAGAAGAGCCTGGTGGGCTGTACATTCTATGGGGTCACAAAGAGTCAGACACGACTGAGCGACTAACACACACACACACACACACACACGCAAAAACAAAACATATGTTGAAATAAAGAATAAAACAATGAATATCCATGTACCTGTCATCCAACTCGAGAGATAAAACATTGCTTCCTCAGTTAACTATACATTTGTTGCCTTTTCCAATAGTCTCCACCACCACCATCCCTTCTCCCCGGGGGAATGTGGTAGTCTTGTGCTAGTTTGTTCCATTAATGTCCCCAACGAGTCAGACCTTCTAGTGTCATTTTTGCTAGTGCCCTCCCACACTGACTTTGGGGTTAGCCCCTTACTTGCTTTGCCCACTACCATTTGCTCTCTTCTTCCTCCCTTCAATTCACTCTGCTACAGCTACACAAGTTGGTGTCAGGAGGGCCTTTGCACTTGCTCTTCCCTGTGCCTAAAACATTCTTGCCCAAATACTTACCTAGTACTGAGTTAGCCAAAAATTTGTTCAGGTTTTTTTCTGTATGTTGCGGCCCAAATGAACTTTTTGGCCACCCCAGTGGTGTAGCTAGCTCCCTTTGCTCTAATCACCTTCTCAGCCAGGGCTTTCTTGTTTACCCTAAAATGTCAGATTTCTTGGTTGGACTTGCTGTCCCTCTCCCTTGCATTATTTTTCTCCATAGCAATGATCACTTTCCAATGTACTATTGTAAATGATTTATGAATGGCTCCTGCACCTCTCTCCTAGAATGTAAGCTTCTCAGCATAGGTACTTTTTTTTTTTTTAAATAGTCTGGTGTCCTCAGCAGGGCACACTTTAGGTGTGGTAGGGGAGGGAAAATAATTTTCTCTCTGCTTTTCTGAGTTGTTGCTTGAAATCCTTATAGAAGAGTGACAAGAGAAAAGCAGAAATTTATTAACGTGTATCCTTCACGTGTACACAGGAGCTACCCAGAGAAAAGGCTTAGAATGCCAACCTAAATACCCTTTTCCAGTAAAGACAAAAGAGGGAAGATGTTGGCGGGGCGCGAGGGGAGGGTGGAGACCATTTATGCAGGTGACTAGGGGAAGAAAAACAAGCTTAAGTCTGTTATACAGTTTAAGCCAGGGTCTTCTCCACTGATGAGAGTCTCTAGTGATGTTGTCCTCTGCTAGATACAGAGTGGGAGACACTTTTATAAATGGCCATTTCCTTCATAAATGTACGTTTCCCTTACGAAAGGTTAACTTCTAGTTTGTTTTCAGGGCTTCTCTGTGTCTCTTAGAATAATCCTTATGCCAAAGAAGCATATTTTGGGGTGGCATATTCTACTACCCTCCAGCATTTAGGAGTAATCTGAGGAAGAACCAATCTCCATTTTATAAATAATGAGCAAAGACTGAGGAATTAGGCAACCTGTCCAAGATCACTGAGGCAGCATTCAGCAAACCTGGGATTCCAATCCAGATCTCCCTCCCAGACCCCGTATTGTATTTTCTCGTCTCCTCTTTTTTTTCCCCCCCGAGTCGTGGCTGCACTTTGTGCCGTAGATGGCATCCAGAATACAGAGGCAGCTGCTGTCTCCAACATTCCTGAAATGGGAATCACGGAGAACTGGATTCCATTTATGACTCGACCACTGATAGCGAGACACTGGCTAACTTTTTAACTCCTGCAACTCGGTTACGCTCAGCTGTAAAACCGGTTTCTGTATCAACCACTCCCGTTGAGGTCCTTTAACTCAAGAACTTTTAACATTCTAAGATCCGGGTGAAGCGGTAGGATTCACGCGTTTCTCAGGCAGCCTCATTTCCTGCGGTCTGGAACCATCGACGGGCCCAAAGACGGCTCTCCCACCGCCTGGGCAGCCTCCGCCTCCCATTCCAAGCTGAGAATGGGAGGGACCGTGTCAGAGGGCAGCGTCGTCCTCCGCCTACTCCTAGAAAAAGACAAGGAAACACCGGCTTCTCCGCCGGCTCACGAACGCTCCAGAGCAGCGCCCCGGGATCAGCGTCGAAGCCGTCTCCTTCCTCGCCTTCAGGCTTTGCGGCTGCAACCATGCAGGTCATCTCCATCCAGGGCGGATTCCTGCGAAAGCCGCGTCCTCTCACCTAGCGCTGAGGCCCCGGAAGTGACGTGCGCGCGTGACGTGCGTGACGTGCGTTCGCGGCGTCGGGGGCGGGGCTGCGAGGGGGAGGGCCGGAGTGAGGGCGGGTTGTGGACGAGTACCGGCCGCCTCCTCTAGCGAAGCGCGGAGAGCGGCTGACCTGACGCCGGTGGAGCCGCGGGCGAGGTACGGGGCAGGCGGGTTGGGGGCGAGGGCGGCGCGGTCCTTGGCTCGGGGCGGCGTGGCGGCGGCGCCGTCCCGGCGAGGGGGTTGCTGGGTCACTGGTCCGGGCTGTCCACCCGGCTGGGGCCATCTCGCTCCGGTGTCTCCTGCAGCCCTCCGTCTCAGCCCCGGGGCGGGCGGCGCAGCCCTGGCCTGTCCCAGGGAGTCGTCGGCCCCCTTCGTCCTCTGCCGTGCTCGGACTGCCCGTTTCGGGCGCCCGTCGCCAAGTTCCCTGCGGCCCGGCCCAACTCCGACGGGCAGACGCGCGTCTGGTTTCCTGGCCGCCTGCTGCCACCGTCCGTCGCTCGCGGGATGGCTGCCCTCCGGCCGGCTCCCTCCTCGCTGTCCAGTCCCCGGAGTGCCGAGGGACACCTGTGGTGGTGGCCGGGTGGGTCGTGCCCTGGGCCCCTGGGGGGCCCCGTCGCTGCCCGGCCTGGCAAGGGCGCCAGGTACTTCGGGGACCCGCGTCGGTGTTGGGGAGGGAGAGGTCCCGGAGCTGGGAGAATGCTTCCAGCGCGGGGACTGAAGACTGGTCCCAACTTTGGCCCGGTGGCTGAGGGCGAAGCTGTGGGCCTGGGCTTAGGAGCAGAAGTCCCTGCTTCCGAACTGTCTGGGAGGAGATGCCCATCACGGAAGTTTAGTTGGCAGCGGGGAAGAGAGTAGGTCAGAGCCTGCTGGTGATGTCTCAGCGGCAGTGACCAAGCCCTGTGGTTGGGAAATGTGTCAGTGGGCGCCGGGCCTCGCCTTGCCGTGAGATTGATTAGGTGTCAGGAACCTTTGTCAGGATGAGTTTACAGCTTCACTTGGGAAATAGTTTTTTGGATCTGGAGAGTTTTGTGTTTTGTGTGTAAAAATAGTTATACCTTCCCCCCCCCCCCGTAAATCTAAAAAGGCAAAGCAAACCCAAAAAAGTCTATTAAAGTTACTAATTAAAATAGTTGTATCAGGAAAGCTTTCCAGAGGTGCCCGAAGATTTTATTTGCTTTAATCCATGTAATGATAAATAACGATAATTTTAAGAGTTACTGGTTCTTAGGTGGAAGATTAAAGAAGTGTTCAGGATTTGAATTTTTATTGACCTCCCAAGCAATCATTTTCTTCTCTCTAGAAGTTAGCTACTTTTGGAGAGGGGGATAGCGAAGATCAGTGTGGTGAGCGGCGTGAGCTAAGAGTAGGGGCGGGGTGGGGTGGGGACCACCCCGTGGGACCGCAGGGTGTGGAGGGAGGTACCTGGGAATATTTCCGGATATGTCCTGAAGAATGAGTAATATTCAGACTGACAAGGTGGGGTGAGAATTTTAGGGGTAGTGGAAATGTGGGGGTGGGGCAGCTAAAAGAGGAGAGAAGAGTAACTCCCCAGGAGGTGGTTTTTTAAAAGGGCAAACGTGCAGAGGAGAGAGGGGCAGAGATGCAGGAGTTTCTTGGGGCTTTTCTCTGACGGTGACAGAACCAGGGAAGGATTTTGAGGCGGGTTATTTGCCTGGTTAACATGGAATTTTTATGTCGGTCTTACAGGCTGATCAAGATCGTGCTTGATTCTGTGCTAGCTTGTGTTTTGAGTGTTGGAATTGAATTGTCTGTTCGTTTACTAATTGTTTCAGTGTGTCTGACCCTGGTTGTTTGTAAACTTCTATAAACAGGAATTCTGCTTTTACCTCTTTGGACCTCAATCCAAGTCAGGCATTCACTGAGTGTTCCAGGAGGACTTGATGAGACATCATGGATTTCTGATGTTGATTTTCAGTGAAAAAAAATTAATTGGCACTTATTTAGATAGCTACAAATAGAAGAACTAAGATCTTGTTTTTATTTACTTTTGTCAGTCTTTGGCTAGAAACAGAATTTCTGTCTTGACAACGCAGGTTTCACTTTTGGCACATGTGTTTATATTGGTTGCAAAGTAGACATCTCCAGCAGAGATGACCCATGCCTAAAATATTGAAGATGTCTGTATAACATACTTGTCTGTTCTGTGACTTAGAATAGAAATGCTGTTAAGTGGCTTCTTAACCCAGCACTGATCCTAAAAAAAAAAGTTTTCACAGCAGAGGCCAGGCATTTTGAAAGTCATATTCAGTGTTCATTTTTGTCCTAAAGAATTGTGGAAACATTATGTATATTGTTTGTTTGACTGAAATGCTTTGGAATAGTCTAGACTGTTGTTGAGTAAACACTTAGGAAAAACAATAATAGTTGACTCATCTTTTTCCCACGTATTATTATGTAGCTCTTATTTTATTTGTTTGTTGTTTGGATAAAGCTCCTAACATGGCTTAAGAAAACGCTGTACTTTATGGTGCTGCTTTCAAGTTACCCCGTGAGATTCCTGTTGTTGATAAAGTTACTATCGGTGGGATAGGAAGTGTAATTTTTATTATGTAGTGAAACACTTTTTTTTACATCTCTGGTAGCATAGCACTCTTGTTTATGGTCACTAGGTGGGTGAAGGACTATAATTATAATCAATTAATTAGATAAATTTATAGTTAGAAGTTATGATCAGAATGTTAAGTATGAGTGCATGAGTAAAGTTTTACCCACTAAGAGAGTCTTATGCTTTTTGTTTTCTTCAAATGACAGCAATGAGATTTCTGAAATCCCCGAAGCAGGAATGTAGCAAGAGCATTTAGGGCTCTAAATTCCTTGCTGTTTCACAGTACAGAATGGTTGGCAGCGTCCCCAGTGCTAGGCAGAGGGCAACCCGGAAGGAGCTGGATAGAAATTTTATAAATAATTTTTGAAGCTAGTTGGTTCAGTTCTCATTCGGAGTAAATATGTAAATATACCTGCATTTGTGGTGATTTCATCTGTATTTTAAAAATAACTTTTGGGGGATTTTTACAGGGGATCTATTTGCAAATTTCTGTGTGCACCCCAGTTAAAAATACATAACGAAAGTGTCTTATTTTGATAGTTCCTCTGTCGTTAGACTTTACTAATTTTAAATATAATATTGGTTACAGCACTTGCTTTTGTTCTTTGGGAGCTCAAAGAATGCGTCTAGAAATTGAGTTCATAAATGTTTATTAATGGAAGAAAATATCTTCTTGTGCTCTACTGTTTTTTTTTTTTAAAGTGGGGCATATCATTTGCTTATATCACACCTTATTCCTGAAAGGATTCATAATGACTTACAAAGATATGTTCAACTAACTGTTGTAAACAGAAAAAAGGTGATGAATTCAGGACTATGGGAGAAAAATGAAGGTGGAAACAGAATTGAAATCAGTACACAAAGTACTTGGACTGAAGTCTTAAGTATTTGTTAGAGGGCCCCAGATTTGACTGCTTTTTAGTAGCCAGTTCAGAAAGAAATGTAATCAGTTACATGGTTCACTGACCATGAGATAAGACCCAACTTCTACTTTGGATTCCCAAAGATTCCTTGTTCTCAGAAACTCCACAACTACATCCTTAAGTAGCATGCATTTCACAGGGCTGTGTTGTGTTTTACTTTGTTTTTTAGTAAAATTCCTCATTTCTTCATTGTGTAGGTTAATGACCATAAGATCAAAACATAATTCAATAAAAACAGTTCTGGTGCTGGCAAAAGAAATATGGACTAGGGACTCAGCTCCCGAGACTGGTTTAAGGATCTGTTTTACATTACCTAGGTGTGTAGATGGGGATGACACAGTTTTCAGGTTACCTTTTGTAAGTATTTTGTTTCTCTGTGGAGCTTTTTTTATTAATTTATCAGCAGTGAGGTTTGGGTTTGTGCTTCCTGACAAGTTCTTTGAGTGCATCTATTTTTTTGTATTGTTGGTTAATTGCAGAGCCATATTTTTATCAAGTGTGCTTTATCATGGAGGGTATGAAAATGGAGGAGACTGCCAAGGATAAATATTTAAATAAAAGTTACCTTGCCTCCACATGTAGATAAGCTGAAGGAATATTAGTGAGTACCAAGACTCATTGCTGAAAGTAGATTTGGGGTGTTAGCTTCAACACAGAGAGCATTGGCTTGTAAAGTCCAGGCATATAATTTATATTTAAGAAGGGAAGCAATCCACTCGGCTCATCATAGGTGTTGTGTCCAGTGAATTAGTATATCTGCCTTTTCCTCAAGCTAAAAAGTTGACCTTATAAGTAATTAGTTCAAACTTATCGAGTGCTAGCATGAGCCAGGCATGTGCTAATAATAAGCTCTTTACATGCATTGTCACAGTGTTGTCCCCCTTTATTCCCTTTCTTAAAAGAAAAATATAAAGAAATGTGATTCAGAGCAGTAACTTGTTCCAGGTCATACAAGAAGTGATGGAGATTTGAACTTAGGTAAAGTTTAACTTCGGTAATCTGACAGACTCAGTGGCCCACATCTGTGGCTTTCTACTGTAATACTTGAGGTGGGCTAGCCTGGGCCCACAGGTGGGGCTGCGCGATGTACTCAGTAGAGGTAAACACATTGGTGAGTATTATAACCCATCCCTGCAGAAGGACTTTGGACATTCTGAACCTTCCATCCAGAAAATGAGCCGAGAGCTACAAGTTCAGGGCATTTGGCCCTAGTCTGTACAGCTGGGAAAAAATACACCTTCTAGGCATCTGTCAGGATTAGAAAAGTGGGAATTTTATTTTATGCGTTTGTGTACATCTGAAATGCATATACTTTTTCTTTTTTTTTCTATTTGTCATAAATTTGTCTCTTGAGAGCAGGAAAACCGCGATGATATAGTTGTAAAGATACTGTGCCATTCTGGAAATAGAGGTCTATATTTATATTTTAGAGTAAAACTTTAGTTGCTGATCCCACTGCTACAATTTAGGACAAATTTAGGTTATACTTTTATAGTGATATTGTGAGGTATATGCATTATTAATCTCATTTCTTGTTTTATTAGGAATTGCATTGCATTTTAAAGTTGTACAGATAAGTAAACCATTATTTATTGTGAGTGTTCATATGAGACTATTCCAATTTAATTCCACATCATTTTATTTTGAAGTATTGTAATATAGTTCCTACAGGATATTGTAAATTGTGACCTAGCCTACGGAACTAAAGAGTAGAGAACATCCTTATTCATCCTTATTAGTAAACAATGGGTGGAACTGTCCTTGTCTAAATATAGTTATGTAACATGGTGTTTCCTTAATTACATTTCCATAGCGCTTTTGTCATTGTAGTTAAATAGGTTCCTGAAAAATTAGTTGGGCTAGTGACCTAATTTTTGAATAGGATATTACAATAATACAAAATAAAATTGTGAAAACAACAACAAAAAAAGTAGGCTGATGAAACATTGTTTAAAATCCATTATAATTAATGTCTTAGGAAGTAATATGCTTGGCTTTTACTTAGTGAATTGGATTTTTATTTATAGAAATTAATTAGCCTTTGTGCTTGGGACAGTAGTGTGATAAGTGTGTAGATTTCATTTGTCTGGAGTTTCAAATGTTGTATAGTTGTGAATGGACACATCTTAAATATTATTTATAAGCAATAATCAGGGGTGGCAAAGTATTTTCATACCATATGCTAGCTGCTGATACCTTTACAGAACATCATGTGATGTTTACAGAACACCTGCTCCAGGAAATAGAATGTCTGATGAGAGACAGTGTTGAAATTCAATATTTAAGTCCTTTGGATGTCAGCTGTATGAAGGAGACACCACTTTCTCCCAAAGCCTACTTTCATTTTATTTTTAAAAAATTTTTATTTATTTATGGCTGTTCTGGGTCTTCATTGCCGCAAGTGGGCATTCTGTAGTTGTGGAGGGTAGGAGCTGCTCTGGTTGTGGGCTTGGGCTTCCGTTGCCGTGGCTGCTTCTACTGCAGAGCACAGGCTCGAGGCGCTGGGGCTTCAGTAGTTGTGGTGCGTAGGTTAACTGCCCTGCGGCGTGTGGGATCTTCCCGGACCAGGGATCAAACCTGTGTCCCTTGTGTTGGCAGGCGGGATTCTTAACTGCTGGACCACCAGGGAAGCCCCTTTATTTTATCTTTGATTGACATTTAGTTGATTTACAGTGTTGTGTTAGTTTCAAGTGTACAGCAAAGTGAATCAGTTTTCAATTTCTTTTCCCATGTAGGCCATTATAAAGTGCTGAATAGAGTTCCCTGTGCTATACAGGGTCCTTATTAGTTATCTGTTTTATAATAAGTGTGTATGTCAGTCCCAATCTCCTAGATTATCCCTCTCCTCTTTCCCACCTGGTAACAGTAAGTTTGTTTTCTACATCTGTAACTATTTCTGTTTTGTAAATAAGTTCATTTCAGGAGCCTACATTTATTCTTACATGTGCTTGAGGACAGATTGCCGGCAGATCTGTGAGAGGTTGTAGGCTGTTTCCCTAAAGAAGAATTTTTACCTTTTCAGTACATTGCCTTTTCACTGTGTGTGTGTGTGTGTGTGTGTGTGTGTGTGTGTGTGTGTGTGTGT